>PVKS010000984.1:0-159363 GCA_004027875.1 Aplodontia rufa
TATTGCAGCCTTTGAAGGTAAATGGATGACTATGGAAGAAATTATGCTGAGTGAAATCAGCATAAGCCAGAGAACCAAGGGTCGATTGTCTTCACTCATCTGAGGGGGCTAGAGCTAGACCCTGGCCATTGAGAAAGGTGTTCTACTATCATGTGTTAAATCCAGATAAGGTGTAATGTTACACAACCTAATACATTTTTAGAGATGTTATGGGAAGGGGAAAGGAGGGACAAGGGTGGGTAATTGGGGGGCACTCTTGGGGGTAAATCTAATCTTCAGAATCTATATACATTGTATATTATTTTGTTAAAAACTTGTATGACTGTTCAACAAATAAATTTCTCAATTAAAAAAATGGGTGCTCAGAATAATAAAACTGAGTTATTAAATATAGTGCCATTGCCTCTTAGAATCATTAACTACTTTTTCTTTTAAAATACATAACTGTACATATTTATGGGATATCTTGATCTGTGTGTACAATATGGGACAGCCAAATCACTGACCAACCTGTCACCTCCAACGTTTATCATTTCTTATGTTGAGAACTCCAAAGTCCCCTCATCCAGCTCTTGGAATTTACTGTCAGTTCTTACCAACAAGAGTCACCCTGCCGTGCTATGGAACACTAGACCTCAACCCCCGTCTCCAACTTGCCCCTTAACCAGCATCCCTTGCAGCATCCGCTAGCCGACCTTCCACTCTGAGAGCAGGGACCATGGAATCCCAGAATCTTGACACAGGAAGTTACTGCAGAGGTCATCTGGGCCTGTCTGCCCCCTGAGAGGTGGGTATTTCTTCTGTGGAAGCTGAGTGCCATGGTGTGGTGGCTGGCACTTGGAAACATGGGAACATGTCCAGCATAGCCAAGGCCAGAAGCCCTTCTGTGGCTTCCAGTGAGGCAAGGAAATACCCACTCCTGGTCATTCCCTCAGCTACTACTCCCTGGGCGTCTCTAGTATTCTCGGACTCTCTTAACAATTCATCCTCCATCTGAGGAGGTTGGAGGAGGAAGAGGAGGCTCTAGAAGCTTTCAAATGTCTTCACCATTGTTCCCAAGGAACTCTTCAGACCATCCCTGAA
Organism: Aplodontia rufa; assembly: GCA_004027875.1. NCBI lineage: Eukaryota > Metazoa > Chordata > Mammalia > Rodentia > Aplodontiidae > Aplodontia > Aplodontia rufa. The sequence continues at coordinate 1,084 of PVKS010000984.1, forward strand.
AGAATCAAGAAAACATGGCTGATTCTTTCTCTCTGTTGCAGCACTGTGGCCTATTTTAGTTGGTATTTGTGCTCCCCTCACATTTTTTGGCTTTTTAAAAATCTAAAATAAATAAATCAAAACAGCCTGTTTAGTGAAGTCCATAGAATCTGAGCTAATTTGATCCTCTCCTTCTTCCCGTCCATCACAGGCCCTGGCCCCACCCCGTGCACATTAGAAAATAATATCGCCCACTCAACTCCCCGCTTCATTCTTAAGGGGAATATTTATATTATGCCACTGAAAGGGTTTCCATGGCAGTGACGATTGTAACACTGTTGCCTTAGCAACCACTTGAGTCCATCTTGAATGATCTGAAATCCCCTGCACAAAGAAGGAAAATCTGTCGACAGTGTGATTCCACTGGTGGGGAAGCCCTGAAGGAGGTTTTCTCTCCCCCTACTTCTCCCGCCAGCTCCTTCTCCTGTCCCCTCTGGCGCATCCCCTCCTATACACTTGCTTGGGAACTTCCCGAGCCTCCTTCTCCTAAATGCTGACCCTTGCCCTTTTCCTGGTGCTGAGACTCCAGTCCTCTGTGGGGGTGCTGCCCTGAGCTCTGCAAAGGGTTAAGGACTGGCATGCAAAGCCATGCCAAAGATAACAGGAGACAGAATAAATACACACATTATCCTTTTTATAGAATCCTGCAGCTTGCCCCTGGAGACTGGGTGCATTTTTTTTCTTTTCTTTTTTCTTTTTTTTTTTTTTTTTTTTTTTTTTTTTTTTTTTTTTTTTTTTTTTTTGTCTCTCTGTCTCAGTTCAAAGCGGATCTGAGGGGAGACTTTTACAGGAAAAACCAGTCTGACCTGAGGTATAGCTTCTGGTGGTGGCATGTTGGTAAATTACCTCTCTCCAGCCTCAGTTTCCTCCCTAAAATAAAGGGGTTGGGTGGAGGGTCCTTCTAATGCTTACACTCTGGGAATTCTTATGCATCAAGAATGTATCAAGCCGGGCGTGGTGGTCTACTCCGGTCATCACAAGCAACACAGGAGGCTGAGACAGGAGGATTGCAATTTCAAGGTCAGCCTCAGCAACTTAGCAAGGCCCTGTAAAAAAAAAAAAAATAATTAAAAGGACTGGGAATGTAGTTCGGTGATATGATGACCCTGGGTTTAATTATCAGTACAAAAAAAAAAAAAGTACCATGATTCTCTCACAAAGGCGCACTAGAGAGTTTTCCTGGCATGCCTGCAGGGAACTTGAACAGGATGTTGGGACATGAGTCCTGGAGTACAGAGGAGCCTGCCAAGACTGCCTGAGCAAGCGCTTTTCAGCCACAGTGTGTACACGTGTGGAAAGTCTCACGCCATCCGTGTCATCATTAGTGCTGTAAACATTATACTTCAGGGCCACTCTAACTCAACATCTCCTACAGAAGATGTTGCAATAGGCGGATTAAATACATAAATGAACCCTTTCTGGGAAGCAGCAACTTTTCTCCCAAAGGAAATATCTTCGGTGCGATCCATGCCCATCTCCGAAGCGTTCATTGCCTCTCTCTTAGTGAAAAAAAGCGTGTCGAAAACCTAGAAATGCTGACCTGCTTTTTTTTATTCTTCCTCCTGCTTCTAACAGACGTGGAGGAAGCTTTATTAAGTGAGGAAGAGAATGTATAAAGTATTTTTATCATTTTTACTAGTAGGCTGAATTGTCACTTTACCAGTTTGATATGGACTTTATAGGAGAAATGCAAAAGATGATGGGATAAAAGAAAAGAAAAAGAGGAGACGCAAAAGCTCCTTCAGAAGGAAGCTGAAATACTTCACCAAAGCCCTTCTTGGAAAGTATAATGTCTACAAATGTCACATTAGAATTATTCAGACTTTTGACCTGAGAAGCAGTTAAGATTTGGGCTTTAAAGAGAGACAGAGCTAAGTTTAGAGTCCGGGTCTGACACACAGCACCCTTGTGCCATGACAGTTTACTTGACCTCTCTAAGCCTCAATTTCTTTATCTGAAAAACGAGAGAAGCAGTATTTGCATGGCAGGGCTGTATGATGGCCAATTCCATGGATCAGTTTGGCTAGGTTAGAGTACCCATGTGTCCACCCGAACGCTAATCTGGATTGGTTGTGAAAGTTATTTGATTGATGAGGCTAACATCTACAATCAGATAACTCTGAGTCATGGAGGTGACCCTTCATAGTGTATGGGGACCTTGTTTGATTAGAAGAAGGTCTTCGAGCAAAAACTGGAGTTTACTGGAGAAGAAATTCTGCTTGAAAACTGCGGAATTAATTCCTGTCTAGGCCCAGTCTGCCCTGTCTATTTTGGACCTGTCAGCTCCCATAGTTGCATAAGGCACTTCCTTAATGTCTCTCTCTCTCTCTCTAAATACACACACACACACACACACACACACACACACACATTTTGTATTATAAATTTTGTATCTACCTATTCATCCACCCATTTTGTTTCTCCAGAGAACCTGACCAATACATACTGTTTGGGGATTTGGACCACTCAACTGCAGCCTGTGTAAAGGGGAACTGGTCTGTCCCACAGTCTTGCTGATTGAGAGACCACATTTGCCCCTACACCCCTCTTGCCTGCTGACCGTGGATTAATTGGATTAGACAGAATAGACCTGTGACCTAAAAGCAAAGAATCGTACCCCGGCTTGGTCTGATCCAAAAGGATGAACCAGGCCAATTAGTTTTCTTTTCTTAGGAGACTGAATAGGAACTAAAGAAAGAAATCATCAGTTAGTAGAGGACAAGTAAGGTTAATAGTAGAACAACTGAAAATTCACATCACCGACAGTCATGGAATAGGACTTGTCACATCCAGCCCACATAGCACTCTGTGTTTTTGTAAATCTGTTACAAATCTTTAAAATTTTGGAGATTTTGCATAAAACCCTAGCTCCTTGATATCCTTTAAAAAGCTCTAAGTGCTATAACTTGGGGTCTGTGTGGCTGGAATCAGCTGCTGGTGCTGCTGCTGCCAGCTTTGCATGGACCGTGTGTTTTCCCATCCCCCAGCCTCCACCAGGCCCTGTTGTGCTCCACCTGTTCAGCCTCACACTCAGGTTACCTGCCTGATGTATGCAGGCATTGGTGCAGCCTGTGTAAGTGTTGATGCTTGCAACCCTGAATTAGAGGGAAGGTCCATTGACTGGTTTCTCAGAAACTGGAGTTGCCTAGCTTCCAAATAAGAATTAGGGAGGCCTCAATATGGTTCCTCCTTCTAGACTTTCTTGAGGCTCCTCTTAATCCTCTACATGGAACTTTACAAAAAAAAAATTCCTCTTTGCTAAGCTAGGTTGAATGGGTACTTATTCCATCTATTAGAAAACCCCTATGGATATAAGGATAATAATGAAAATTCTCCTTCTCTTTCCAAATCTCTCTGAGGTTGCAGTTTGTACAATGGGCTGCCATTTGAGAAGGTCTCCAGGGAATGCTTCAGGTGTTTGGCAGGATCAGTCCCATAGATTAGCTAAATACCAGGACAGGGTCAGGTCCACTTTTGCCAGAGGAGATATAGGAAAGAGAACTAGAGTAGACTGGCTTATGAACTAATAGTGTGACCAATACCAAAATACCTCCCATAGATACCTACCTGGGATTCCCTGGGGCTAGTTGTAGCCAAGGTATACGTTGGTCATCTAGATACTTAAAGATCCCAAAGGCAGTATCCAACAGGACCTTGGGGAAGCTGGTTTACTAAGTAATCAGAAAGGTCTTTAGCCTGGCCTTTGGACAAACCTCCCTGAGCTGGGAAGGTAGCTAGGGACCCTAGGTTGTGGGACTCGAGGGTCTCTGAGCAGAGGCTATTTATCAACCAAGATGGAAGTATATAATGTGTTAACCACTGGCATAGTTGACCCTGAGACTTTAGGGCTTTAATGTAGAATAATTGATGAAGCCATCATATGGATATTGGAGACTCAATATCAGTTGGCTGAGTGCAGCATTGGTACCTTGGTGGATTAAAGTTGGCACAGAATGTTTCTTTGTTATACACAGGGATCTCTAGAAGTCCTGCTTTGGCAAGGATTTTGATTCAGAGATGTGTGTGAGCTCCAGGGGATTACAGTTTGTTATCACTGACTCCCAGGTACCTGGACATGAGCCACACATCTCAGTGAACAGTGAGGTCTTTATCTTACCTTCTAGACACAGGCTGGTGGTGTTGCATGAATCGGGACATCAGCAAAATGGTAGGATAGGACTTTCTAGCACTTGTCCTCTTGCAGAAACATCAATTTGAGCAATTATCTAAGCACAAATAAATAAATAAACCTTTCACAAGAGCTAAGGAAACCAGATAAGAGATTATAGCACCTGGGTGTAGCAAAGAAATAAGAGAAGATGTATTAAAGAAGGGAGTTAGGACAGTTTTCCATTACCTATGTCAAGCCACGTCCTCAAACCCAGGAGGCTCAGAACAGAGAGCAACTGTGTGGCTTCAGGAGAGGGCACTGAGCACCTAATGTTTCCTTGAATTCTGACTAGGAGCTGCCCCCCATAAGTCCCAGAATCCAAGTCAGTTCCTGAAGACTGAGCCTTGAGGCCCACCCTAGTGCCAGACAAGATCCTACAGGCCTCTAAGCCAACTCCCTTGCCAGACTGACCAAAGCAGCCAGACAAATCCCTCAGTTTCCTTCTAATGTTGCCTCACATCAAGCACATGCTTTCAGGAAGCCACATCTACCTTCCCCACAAGAACCTGTAACTAATTAATTTCTTCTGTATTCTTTCACACAATATACTCCCAAATTTAGTAACCCTTTAAAATTAGAATGGCCCCAGTGTGTGACTTCCAACCCAATTCTGAGGAAGGCTGATATCTTCCCTCCCAGTCCACACCTCTGACTAGCATCTCTCCCACATTCCCAAATGAAGATCTCAGGACCTCCCCTCCCACCACCCTCTACCAGCTCCAATGGCATATTTCAGTCTGCTGGTCCAGCACATGTTCACACAGGGCCAAGTGTCAAGTGAGAAGCAAGGTCGGGAGATCCTGCGTTAAGTCAAATAACTGGTAAAAACACATAGAGGATCTCCCAAGTGGATATCTTTTCTTTCCTTTCTGTCTATGGCCCCTGAGTCAGTCTCTAACCTGCTGAAGCCTCCAAATCAATTTCTTCTGGCAGTAAACCTCTCTGAAGCATCTGTGCGCACCAGGTCCTGTGCAGGTGGGTAGAGGATACCAGTTGACTAAGACATTATCTACTGTCAATGGGTCTTAGGGTTTCAGAATGAGAGGGCAGGAAGGGACACGAGACCGCAGTGTACATTTTTTTTTTCATTGTACTGGGAGCAAATGAGCCCAGGGTAGGGACATGTTTTATTTCTCCAGAGTTCCAGAGGTCAGACCTAAAACCCAGTGCTTGGGTGATTTACCCAAACCTCTGCCATTCCATCATGAAAACACTTAGAACAGAAGGACAAACTTCAGGTTTTCAGGCAGGTGACCTAGGGGAGTGAAGTGGACTGGGCAGAGACTGTGTTGAGCACAGTACAGACCTCTCTAAAGGCCACCTGTGTGCCTCAACTTCATGAACCTCATCCAGCCTACTCAAAGTGGGGTGAGAGGCAGGTGGATACAGTCAAAGTGTTGTCCCTTGGCTGTACCTGGCTAAACACTATTAAACTGAACTTTGTTCAACTTCATTGGCCTGACTTCAGCCAAGGGAACCCAACTATAATGGGCCTGAGAATTGCCTTGGAGGTAAAATGTGGATTCCTCAACCCTGCTTGAAGATTCTGAGCTGAAACCTGCTACGACTCATCCACAGGTGAGTGAAAGTCAGTGAAGAAAGGACACAGCTCTGGGATAGTCCCTGAGGCTTAGAATCAGGAACTGGCTAGGAGAGCCAGCTGTGTGACTTGGACAAATTTCTTCTTCTTCTTCTTCTTTTTTTTTTTTTATAAAGAGAGAAGGACAGAGAGAGAGAGAGAAAGAGAAAGACAGAATCAATTTTTATTGAGTTTTTCACATGTTCGTTGCTCTGACACTTAGCTGTGTATGTGGGTGCTGGGGTTTGAACTCGTGTACTTGGGCATGGCGGGCAAGCACCGTAACCACCAAGCCACTGCTCCAGCCCATGGACAAATTTCTTAATTTCCCCTGTGTGTTTACATAAGGAGGTTGAATGGGATAACCCCCGTGGACCTTCAGTTCCGACATCCCAGGATTGTGTCATTTGTTTGAGTCCCACACACTTCTGAGCAGACAGACAAAGAATGACTGGGGCATTGGCCGTTCTTACTTCCACTTGCACGGGCCTCTTTGGGCCCCTTCTTCTTTCCTGCACATGAACCTGGAGCTGAATCCCTGGCCAAGTCAGAACACCCCATGCTAACTGATGCCTGTCCAACATGTGGAAGTGCTGAGAACTGAGCCCAACCAAAGGGTCTACCTGTCTAGGTGGGTTGGGGCCTCTGAATTCTGTTTTCATTCTCCTTTTCCCGTTGACATGCCTTACTTCTGAGGCTGCTCATTTATACACCTGAAAGTGGATTCACCCATAGTTTCAAAACACACAGCCCTTTAAGGGCTGAGCAAAGAAAGGATCCAGGGGGAATCCATTGTGGGCTGGAAAGGCAGAAGAGTCCTTTGAGTCTTTACTCTCCACAGAGGGAAGAGAGACTTTGTGGTCAGATTTTTTTTTTTTTTTTTTTTTGTATCTGGGATTAAACCCAGGGGTGCTTAACCACTGAGTCACATCCCCAGCCATTTTTATATTTTGTTTGGAGACAGGGTCTCATTAGGTTCCTTAAGGCCTCACTAAGTTGCTGAGCTGGCTTTGAACTTGCGGTACTCCTGGCCCAGCCTCCTGAGCCGCCGGTATGCAAAACTATGCCCAGCAAGTTCCAGTCTTACACCATTTACTAGTTGGGAAAAATCCAAGAGACTTAACTTCTCTCAGCCTTTGTCTCCTTGTCTGAAAAACAAACAAACAAACAAAAAAAGAAATTATCAAGCTCACCTGTAGGACTGCAGTGCAAATTAAATCTGATTATATACAGGAAAATGCTCGACGCTTGGAAGTGGCCCAGTAATGCCCGCCCTTCCCTTTTCTACCTCCAGCTCTCCTCTAGCTGTCACCTCTGCTTGGGGGAGGTTACTGCCCAGACTCTCCAGGCTTAGGAATCATCTAGATAGAACACGGCCGGGGGACGGACTCATTTCTGCCTTTAGTGTTCTTGGAAAATATTCAAAAGAAACATTTATACCAGAAGTAACTCTGGAGAAACAAAAGGAAATGAACAAAGCAAGCATAAATCCAGATTACAGCTCCTGCAAGAGCCTCCAAGCCTCCCACAGCTTTCAGGGACAATAGGGCCTATTGGAGCTAGAGGGGCTGTCCCCCACGGAAGATTGAAGCCCTGTCTCTCCTGCGGGGCCTCCTCTGCCTCTGGACTTTCCCTCAACCCGTGAGTTGGAGGCACAAAGTGCACTCCAACCTGCCCTGGTGAGCTTTGCAGCTCCTGCCCAATGCACACTGCCTCCTTCCCACGTCCCCACCCTGCTGGTGGCCCCAACAAAGGATGAAATGGCAGCCCTTCCCTTGCAGAGCTGCACAAGGCTGCACAAAGCCTTTGATGATGCCAGGCTCAGGGGAGGCTCGCTCCCACTCAGGTGGGTGTTGGACAAACAGCAGGACTATACGAGGAACACCTCTGCTTTTCTGCATCTGGGCTAGGTCTTATGTGGGGGATATTGGGGCTATCGAAGGACAAAGAACAAGAGCAGCAGGACCCAACCCTGGAATCCCATAGCTCACAGCCCACTACCCACAACAAGCCCTGGGTGAGGTAGGGCTTTTGAGGGTAGGACCTGCACAGTTGCCACCTCGAGCACAGAGCTGGCCAAAGCAGGACTGGTGGGTGCTTGGAATAACCAAAAATGAGCCTTGTCTCCCAGTTCACTAGGACTAAAGGAATAGTGAGATCCTCAGTTTCCAAAAGCTTCAAGACCAGAAAAGCAATATCACAAAAGTAATATCACAATGCAGGCTACCTTTGCAGGCATAGTCTGAGGCCAGGGGAGTGAGATCAGGATGAGTTCAAGGACCTGGAAAACTTTCCAAGTATACTTATCGGGGAAAAAAGAAGCTATGGAGGCCCCCCTGGTTTACCTGTGTCAGTCTGTCGAAGCGGAATAGGCCATAGCTAGGGGATGCCTCAGGGTGGAACTAGAGTCAGAGGGTGGCAGGTACAGCAACAATGTCCATTCAGCCACGGAGCAAGCACTGTGTGAAGGTCTTCAGAGAGACCATCCAATTGGTGCGCAAAAGGGTGATGCCTCGAGTGAGATATGTTGGTGGACTTTAATGGGAGCAGGCTTGTGTGCACAGTGGGGATCTGAACACGTGTGTACACTTCCCCATCAGAATGAACATCACCAATTCTCAACTTTCAGAACTTGTCCTGATGACTCTGGCTCTCAGCTTCTACGTATCTGTTTATGGTCAATTCAGTTGTGGTGTCTGGCCCTCCCTGAGTAGGGAACATGCTACTGGATCCCAAGGAGTACATCATGCCCCAGCGGTGGGGGCGCAGGCTGACTTTGCCAGCGGGAAGTGACGGTGGGTCCTCACACCAGGGTTGACTTTCCAGGTGGGACACCCCTTTTTGTGTCAGGCTCTGGTCCAGTGGATCCAGCTGCTCATCCAACCAACCTCATCCTGTCTGGATGCACATTATTTATGGTGCCCCTTCAGGAAAGCCTGATAATCTCTAAATAGAAAGAGCTCACAAAGGGATTCACTCCAAATGATGATGCTGTCCATTCCCTATGGGCCAACATTGCTTTTCCTTGGCTCTTGGCTAGAGCGAGCCCTTTTTCTTATACCCTAGAATTTAACACTCCAGAACCACCCTGAATTTAACCCTCAGAACACCATATCCCTTAATTTAACCCTCAGAACACCATATCCCTGAATTTGACCCTCAGAACACCATATCTCTGAATTTAACCCTCAGAACACCCTATCTTTGCATAATCCCAAACAAGGGCATCTCTTATCAAGATGTATTTTACACCAGACATCTCGGAAACACAGTACCCAACGGGGAGAACTAAACACCTCTTGTACTGAGAGCTCTGTGTCCTCATCTTCTTTATTTTCGCTACAGTGCTTTGCTGGGGTATATTGATATGTCACTTTGAATCAAGCAACTGAAGCAGGATATGAACCTTGAAGTTGAATCTTTTTTATTTTTTAAAGAGAGAGAGGGACATTGAGAAAGAAAGAAAGAGAGAATCAATTTTATTTAGTTTTTCATGTGGCTTTCGTTGCTCCGAGACGTCATTGTGTACATGGTGCTGGGGTTCAAACCCGCATCCTTGCGCATGCTAGGCAAGCGCCATAACTGTTGAGCCACTACTAAAGCCCCAAATCTGAATCTTTAAGGCAGTTCTATTTGGACTTTTTCTTTTCTGCACTGGAAATTTTTATCTAGTCTTCCTCAGGATGGGATTTAAAAAAAAAAAATTCTTCTGGTCCCCTTCAAGGAGGAGAGATAAGATGACTATATTCCTTGAATGCCAGCTTTCCATGTCTTCAAAGAAGAAGATTCCTGTTTTCTTTTTCCTTTTTGAATTATGAATTATTTGAGTGCCTGGTTTGTGTGAGTGGAATATTTTTTTTTTGATTATCTAGCATTCTTTTCCTGCTTAAAAACAGCCCAGTTTCTTTTGGAAATCTCTTCCTCTGTGGAGTAGACCAGTGTGGCAGATTGATGTATCTTTCCCTCAAATATAGAAGCTAGGGGCTTCCTGGAGACTCCCTTCACCAGGTTCTTCCTTTGTTACTGTGGTACTGCAGGGAGGTGGGCATGTGACCTTCAGCCAGCCAATCACACTCTGCCCTGGGACAGTGAAGGCTGATCCAGTAATGCAAAGACACCAAGATGGGAGGACAGCACCCCAATTGTCAAGTAGCTCCTCCCCGCTCCCCCCGTCCAACCAGAGCTCCCAGCACCTCCATGAGCTCCCCAATAACTTCCCATTACATTTTCTCCCGTTCTTAGATGGTGTTTTAGGACTTGGCCAAAACCCGGGATGACTCCCTCTCCTGGCATTATTTTGGTTGTTTATAAATAAACAATAAGAAGGAAAAATCAAGTCATCAGGGGACCAAAAAGCCAAAGAACTTTTCTGCTGCTTGCTTTAGTCTGTCCAAGGTGTTTGTTGCTGCTTGGTGGTGGGCCGAGAGAACTGTTTAACGCACCACATTCAAGTCAGTGCCCAGAAGCCAGATCAGACAGCTTACAACCCATCCCCCTTATCCCCATGAGCTAGCAGGGACTTCGCAGCACCCAGTGGGCCTCAGCCTCTCTCCTGCACAGCCTTGCGGTGAGGGGGCTTCACTCCAATTGCCCAAGCACCACATGCTGGGCCGTGCTATGCTCTGCTCTCATCAGCCTCACCTATGAGGGAGCTCTTAGAGGGCATCCAAGACAACCCGAGGACCAGAAAGGGCATAGGTGGTATAGAAACTTTACACCCAGGCTCAGGAGGTGAGCTGAACTCTGGAGAACAGCTGAGGCAGTGGGAATATGGAGCCCCTCACTAATAGCACCAGCACAAGGTGGGGGCCGTGGGGCTCACCATGTTCATCCAGAAATGTTCTGAGGTTTTAAATGATGCAAGAGTCAAGGGGGTGATGGGATCTCCAAGAAACTCATTAAACCTGGATTTTATTTCATTTATTTCAATGATGTTGGTCCTGCCCCTTACCAAGGCACCTCAACACCAGAACACAGGGAAGTCAGAACCAAAGAAAGAGAAGACTCAGATGATGGAAAAGAGGGAAGTGGGTGATGAACTGAAGCTCTGTCACATCCAAGAAGGACTGGAATTTTTGTTCTTCAGAGTATACAACTAAATCCAATGCATAGAAGTTCCAGGGCAGCAGATTTGCATCAGAATAGAAAAAGCCCTTAAACAGAGCAGTATAGCAGTGAAGGGGGCTCCCTGTGGGCGGCTGACAGTCTGGCAGAGGGAGTTTCAGCTATATCACCTATCATGTGTGTGACCTTGACAAGTCATTGGGCCTCTCTGTTCTCACTGAAAAGGAAATGAAATAGCAGTACCATCTTCCCAGGGTATGTGTGAGGGCTAACGAGTTGATGTCCATCAAGACCTTGAACACTCACCACCTAAGTGCTGGATATCAGCTGGGCACATGTGCGAGGCAGCGAGCACCTCATTGCAGGAAAATGGAACCTGGGCTGCATTCTAAGTGCAGAGGCCATTCCTGCCCTGAGTGGGAGAGGGGATCAGACCACCTGAGAGAGCACTGAGCTTGGGCTCTGCTGGTGGAAAGTTCTGGCTTCACATCACAGAGCTGTCACAGTGACTTTGGAGAAGCCACAGAATCCCCAGGAGGTCTCAAAGTTCATCTACATCTATATCTACAAATGATATATTTCACTCCAGAGAACTACCATAAGAATTAATTGTGTGGCTCATGCCTGTAATCCCAGCAGCTCTGGAGGCTCAGATAGGAGGATTGCAAGTTCAAAGCAGCCTCCAGCCTCAGTGACTTAGTGAGGTCCTGTCTCAAAATAAAGAAAAGAGGGGAGGGGTTGGTGGTGTTGCTCAGTGGTTAAGTGTCCTGGATTCAATCCCTGGTACCAAAAAAAAAAAAGGATTAATTGTGTCCAGATGTCTGTTACATTATTTGCACTGATTTTGTGTTTTTGAAATCTGAAAAGATAATCATATAAGACATTTCCAGACTGATCACTTCTGTGTGGCCCTGGCACAGAAAGAATCACAGTGGATATGTGATTGCTCCCTCCTCCCCCAGCACCCCGTGGCTCCCTGGATACCAGAGCTGGTCCTCTGCAGCCTTCTGGCTGGTCTCTTTGTCCTTTCACAGTGAGTGCCAGCTCCTTTCAGGCTGCTTTGTGTGACTCACCCTTATTTGCAATTAACTGTGATGTTCTGCTGGAGGCTTCCATGTCAGAGCCACTTTGGCCTAAGCGGAGTCTAGCAGCCTGGATTGTTTGAGATTTACTGTCAGAGACAGGAAAGGAGCCCCTAGGCAGGTCATGCCTGGCCTGACTTGTTCACCCGGCCCAGTTTTGGTTCCTCACAGCATATTCAGTCCTGAGGGACACGCCTGCGCACTGATACCCTCTCACTGGCACCTGGCTGGCTGGCAGGAGCCAGGAAGCCAGGCTGGCGAGGGAGGCTGGCAAGGACAGACGCGCTGTTTCTTCTCTTGGAGTCAGTCCGCCATCCTCCACTTAATCAGGATTCTTTAATTGAACACCTACTCTGTGCCAGGCACACGAGGGGATCGGATGTGGATTAGAAGCCGTCATTACTCCTTAGAAGCTTCAAGTTCAACAAGAAATGAAGGCAGAACTGTGAGTAGTCCCGAGCCTCCGCTATGACAGGGAGTGACTATCATAGATGTAGAGAGAAGAGTTTTACCAACCAGAGAGGACCCGAACAAGGCTTAGAACAATGGCTGTTTATTGAGCACCTGTAATATGCAAGACATTCACCTTCATTCATATCATCCAGAGACCTCTGTGAGGCGTAAGATTACTTATCACCCCTACTTGACAGACGAAGGAACGAAGGTTCTGTAATCTTAAATAACTCATCTGAAGTTATATGGCTGAGAAGAGGCAAAAGCAGGACAAGATTCCCAGCTGGAAACATGTGCCTTTTCCAGGCTGTCAGGCCTCCTGCTTCTTCTTTGAGACAGGAAGTTTTCCTGGACCTGACATTAAACTGGAATTCTATCAGGCAGCTCTGGGGTGGAGGACTTTCCCTCTGTTTCTCTTTCTAGACAGGTACAAACTACCAGCTCCAAGACACAGCTAACATCTTCCAGCCACCTTCCCATAGGGGTCAGATGAACCCTGCCAGCAGGCTGGGAAGGGACCATCCATTCTAGTTTCCCTCTCAACCTACTCTTGTGATTCAACCCCGAACAATAACTTCACTGCCATTCCAAACAGTACTTCCCATCCAGTGAAGCCAGCAACCACGATTCATTTAGCATATGCTGGGAGCCATTACTCAGTACGCACCATTAATAACCCATTCAACTGTCTAACCAGCTGAGCACGACACATCCCTCATGTCACCTCAAGGCGAGTGTGCTCTCAGCCTCAGAATTTTAGACTATTGGTGCTGGGAAGATGATCAAGCAGTTTGAGAGAATTGAGTTCAAGCACCTCTTTTTATGGATTCCAAACTGGGCTTCAGAGGCAGGAAGGGGCAGTTTTATGTCTGAGGTCATCAAGAAAGGTCATTGAAGAGACAATGTCTTTTTCACGTTCCACACCTCCTGTGAGGGCAGAAGCAAGATTTGCTGAGCACATCTTCTGCAGATATTTGTCTTAGGGTTTGGGTTTGATATGGATCCAGAAGGTCCAGGACCCTTCAGCTCAGAGTGTCTGGACCTTCCCACAGAAGGAGGTCTGAGCTGCCTGAAGCCGTGCATGACACACAGGCATGAAGTGACACACACAGGGCTGGAGAGAATGTCCTTACATCTCCAACCTTGTTCCTGTATGACTCACGCAGCCCACAGAACAAAATTAATGTCTTCTCTAGTACCCGCAAATTGTATTTCTTCCTTAAAAAAACACTATCAGCCTGCAGAAAGCCCTGGTTTATTCTGTGGACATGGAGCCATCCTGTGGCCACTTCACTGGACAGGCTGGAACTTGCCACCAGGACCCAGGTCTCCCGGAAGCAGCTTCTAAATCCTGTGCTCTGCTCCAAGCCAACCCTGTGATCCTAAAAGTAACATTTGTCATGCCCTCATCTCCTCTGAACCAACATTCCATATTACAAGTGCTCTGGAAGCTTCCCTCGCTTCCCTCACGCAGTCCCTCTTCCCTGCAGGTGGCCAAGTCACTCATCTTTAGTCTCCACTCAAGGGACTCTGCTCTGTGGGCCTTCTCTGCCCTCTCCTACACTCCGCATAACAGCGCCCCCCCTGGCTTTGTGTCCTAACTGTCTCCAAGTATACATTACTCACAAGAACAAAATCTAGCCAACATTTACTTTTTTTGCAGTCCTGGGGATTGAACCCAACGGTGCTCTAGCACTGAGCAACAGCCCCAGTCCTTTTTATTTTATTGTGAGACAAAGTCTTGCTAAGTGGCCCGGGCTGGCTTCAAACATGCAATCCTCCTGCGTCAGCCTCCTGAGTTGCTGTGCCTGGCTACCAGCCAATATTTATATAGTACACTAGGTACCAAGTAGTGCTCTAAGAAATATGTACGTATGTATGCATGCACACATATGCACATTCATTTGACCTTCACAGTCATAGAAGACACATTTTTATCATCTCCACTTTAAAAAGGGGGAATAAGACAGAGTGAAGGTAAGTAATTTGCTCAGATCACTCAGCTAGTAAGTGAAGAGCCAGGATCGGAGTTTCTTCAGTCTGTCATCCTAAACCCCACACCACTCCAGCTCCAGTCACCTCATTTTATTTATCCTTTTCTCAGGTTCTGTCTCTGTTCTGCCATCTGCTTGAGGAGAAGGCTTACGTCTTAGTCCTCCAGGTTTCTCTGTGCTCGCCTCAGTGCCCAGACCACAGTGGGGGTTCAATATGTGCTTGCTGAATGAGTGTCACCATGTCTGACCACCGTGTGTGCCGCAGCCACTTCACAGGACTCCCACCATCTCCTTGACTCTTATGTTTGCAGTTCACCCATGGCAAATCCCCACCCTGTTCTCAGTGCCAAGCATGGAAGCCATCGTCTCCTCATCCAGCACTGCCCTGCATGTCCAGGGCTCAAGGGATGCAGTGTGTAGAGGAAAGCGTGCACCCCACTCATGCTCTTATTTCTCTGCCTTTCCAAGGTACCAGATGTGCACAATAACAATGTTTGGACATCCACCACAAGTCAGGCACTGTTCTAGGTGCTGAAATCACAGCGGTGGGCAGGAACAGGATCCCAGGGTCATGGCCATTACATCAGGTGGTGAGCAGACGGTAAACAAACAGCAGGTGGTCATGTGATGTAGTGCTGAGCGGAGTGAGCTCTTTGAAGAAGCCGAGAGCAGGGAAAGGTGGCCAGTGGTGGGGGTCAGGGAGGGATTCCCTGAGAATACGCCTTTGGGGCAGAGACCTGAGGAAGAGAGGGAGAGAGAGAGGTAGTACCCAGGGAAGGAGTGTTCCAGTCAGAGGCTCTGCAGTGGGAAAGAACGAGGAGCCACTGACACAGTTGCAGAACAAGTCAGGGCATTAATGGTGGCACACCACGGAGATCCTTGGGAGGCATGGTGAGGTTGGGGGGTCTTATTCCAAATGTGTTGGCAACACCTACCAGGGCAGGTGCAGCGGGCTGGTATAATCTAACCCGTGTCTTGAAATCTTGAGAGCCTGGCTGCATGATCCTCACGTCTCTCATGGAGATCAATAGCAGTGCTTCGGGGATGTTCTACCAACAGTCCTTTCCGCGACACCACATTGGCCACCCTCCTCTCTTCAAAGCCCACATTATCTCTTCCACGGATTTCGAATGACTTCAGCCAAACTTTACAGACTAATAATAGACACAACTAAATAAACAACTGCAGGGTTGGTGACACAAGCTTATGACAGGAACAGAGGATGGGGCTCTGCAGGAACAGAGAAGGGGACACACGGCCAGACATGAGGCCTGAAGGACAAGCAGGAGTTGGCCTGGAAAGGAGAGTGTCCTGGGCAGGGAAGTCACAGTGCTCCTATGCCCTGGCCTTTTCTGCAGCCTTGATTCCCTCACCCATTGTCCTTCAATACCCACATTGCCAGCCCCAACGCTAGCCAGACTGGGTAAACCCTCTCTGCTGGTAAACATTGCAATAGAAGTTTGTCACCCCCACTTCTAACACAAAGTCACACTCTCGTCCCAGCTGGACCTTTGGCCGCTCAGCACTTCTCTCCTTGATAATTAACTGCCTGCCACGTTCCCAAAAGCACGCTTTCCACAATTCTATTTTCTTCCTGCCTTCCTCACTCACTGAGGATGCCCTGACTTCACATTACAGTGCAAACCCCCACCTCCTCCTCCACCTCAAAGAATGTTCAGCCATTTCCTTCAGTGGTCTCAGAAAAGGATGTGATCATTCTTCTGGATTAAGAGAATTCCTTAAGAAGAAATAAAGTGTGTCTTGCCTGGATCATATCATCGAGTGACTAAACAGGGGATAAGAGAAAATTCATTTCCATAGAAGAATTCCCGCTAAAAAAATGAGAATGGGATAGAGAATTAGAAAGTCATCTTTTTTTGAAATCCTGTTTGGCTTAGGTGAAAATCATCAGAGGAAATAATCAAATCGAATGTTAATAGGGAACTGTATGTGGACAGATAAGTTGGCTAGTACCTTATTTAGATAAGTTTAGTACCTAAACTTGCTGCTCAGTTGTCAAGATCACTAAAAATGAGTGTGGTAGTGCACACCTGTAATCCCAGTCAGGGGCTGAGGCAGAAGGATCTCAAGTTCAGAGCCAGCCTCAGCAACTTAGCAAGGCCCTAAGCAACTTGGTGAGATCCTGTCTCAAAATAAAAAATAAAAACGAGCTGAGAATGTTGCTCAGTGGTTAAGCACCCCTGGTATCCCCACACACCAAAAAAAAAAAAAAAAAGAAAAAAAAGAAAGAAAGAGGAAAGGCAATGTTAGAGGCTTCCTGATGAGATGAAATCTACAGTGGATGGCATGTTACCTACATGTTGGAATCACCTAAGGGAGATTTCACAACTACTGATGTCTGGGACCCAGCCCTACTGATCTTGTTTTAAAAGGTTTGGGGTACCACCTGGGCCTGGAGATGGTTTAAAAGTGTCCCCAGTTGATGGTCATGAGTGGCCAAGTTTGCAATCATGGCCACATGGGACACAAAGCACTACTATGACCTGTACTTAACCATACAAAAGTGGATCCTAATCGAGACTTTCAAGTCGATCTCTAGCTAAAGAAATTTCACAGCATAGAGAAACAAGTTCAACGACACTGTGAGGAAGTAACCAGACAAATCCAGAATGGAATCTTTCAGCCTAGCAGCTAACTCATTTTATTTTTCCAGTAATCCAATGGAAAAAGAGAGGAGGGACAGTTCCGGATTAAGGGACTTAAGCATGTAAAGAACCAAATACAATACTTGGGGTGTTGAATTAAACCATTTTTACATAAATGGAAAAACTTGATTACGGACTGGATATATTATGGACTGCTACCAAAGAGTTCATTATTATTTATCAAGTGTGTAATGACACTATGGTTATGTAAGTGATGTTTTCAAAACCATGTTTCTTATGTAAAAGGGTGAAATGATAAGAGAATTAGGATTTGTTTTAAAATGCTTCAGCAACCGCAATAACAAAAAATAGATAAAAGCAAGTGAAACAAAATTTTAGGACTTAATCTGAGTTTATATGTGACGTTATATATATTTATCTCTTAAATTTTTACAATAAATTTAAAAAATGAAACCCTTTGCTTTTCCAGCATCAGACACCATTATTATTCATATCATTACATCTGTTGCCTCATCCATCATCATAATCACAGCAGGAACTATGCCGAGTGCTGTGGTTCCATTACAATCCAGTAGTGTCTGTTTTGTTATCCTCACTGCACAGATGGAAAAACTGAAGCTCAGAGAGATTAGATCACCTGTTCAAGGGTGCACAGCCAGTAGGAGCAATGAGGAACAGAAGCAGGATAGGAAAGTCCCTGATCAGTCACAATAATCTACTATCATCTTCGCCCTTTCCCTTGCTCATCTCTCTCATTCTCCACCTTCTCCTTCCTCTGCTACTCTTCTGTAGCAGAGTCATTTCTTTCTCCATCTATTTCCTGAGTTTCCAGGGAGTCATCCAGTCACTTCTTTGTTCCTGGGGCTATGACTTCTATTACCCTGAGTTCACAAAAGACCTCATGAATCAAACCTGGAGAATGCTCTCAGCCTCCTTTTACCTCCGTGAAGTGCACAATCTATAGGCCTGCTCCTTCCTTCCTAGAGACCTCTGTCTGATTGACTTGTCAATGATGGGGTTCTCCTGATGAGACCTTGACTCTGGGTCCACTTGCTCCTACAGACTTAATGTAGCCCTTTCTCAATGTACTGTTAGAAATAAAATTATTAAAAATCCTGAGGTGCTGTAACAAAATCAAACATGTACCCAGAAGTGGGGGAGCAAGACAAACTTTACTTCTGCAGAAGGGGCACTCACAAAGGGGAGACAAGCTGCCTGCTTGTATCTCCAACCTGACACAATCCTACCCTTCACTCTGATTGGAGGAGCTCAGGGGTACAATCTGCGTGATTGGCTAATATAAAATTGGGATAGATACAGGAAAGAGCTATGGGTGTAATGGGAGATCTGATAAGGAGTTTAAAAACGAATTATCTCTAAGCACATGGTTCCGACCTAACATAGCTTCCTTTTATAAGTGAGCCTTGAGACTATATTCTGAAAATGGACCATTAGACTTCTTATTCCTCACAGGAATAACTAGAATGCTCTTCATTATCTGCATAAAAATGTCTCAAAGTGGGGCCCAAGGACCATCATCACGTACCTAGGGTATATGTTAAAAATGCAGACCCCAGGATCCACACCAGGACTGCTGAATCAGACTCTCAAAGTCAGATAGCTTTGTTTTCAATAAGTACTCCAGGAAATCCTTATGTCCAGACAGTAACAATGCTTTCCTGGTGACCCACACTTTCCAAGTCCTGCAGGCTAAGGAATTTGAGTGTGGCCAGTTTATGACAGCCTTGGGGCTTCTCTCCTGAATACTTCACCTCTACCATCATCGCTTAGTCTTGAAATTCCAGTCTCCCTTTCTACTCCTTCCTCTTTCTCATTTCCCGCATGCGGCGTTGTTTTGTTTCTGAGCCATTCCTTGTGTCTATCCTGTCTCCTAGTCCCACTCAGTCTCACTGCCCTGCCCGCTGTGGAATTCTCACCTCTCTCCCGGGCCTGTTTTCTGAGAGGTCCACCTCCCTCGTCCCCCATCTACCAAATCATCCTCCACACTCTTCCAGGGTCTGACCTCCACCTACCTTTCCAGGTTTCTTTTCCCTTTAGATCTAAAAGTACCAAACTAAAACTGCTCTATTTTGCTTTTATTCAGGAGGTCTCTTTTCTACCATCTTGGATGTGGAAATCCCATCCACGTGGGGAAATTTGACTCCAAAGAGTCTCCCCACAAAACCATGTTTTCTGGTCATTATGTCTTCATGTGGTCACCTCCTAGTTGAATCTGGGAAGACCAATAGAATGTGGTAGAAGAGGCATGGATAACTCCCCAGGGTAGATCATAAGAAGACTGTAGCCTTCCCCTTGACTTCTCAGAGTGCATGCTCTGAGAGAAGTCATCTGTCACACAAGGAGTCATTTGACTTCCAAGCTGTGAGAAAGCCCAGCTGACCAAGTGGAGAGGCCACTCAGAGAATGATACCCTGCCAATCATCTGGGATGAGGTGCCAGACACACGAGTAACAAAACCATTTGGATGCACAGCCCCTCTGACTTTCCGGTGACTCCAGCCATCTGAAAGCTCTGACCTGACGGCAGCTCCTTGGGAGACTCCAAGTAAGAACCACTGATCAACCCAAAGAACTCACAGACAGCATAATAAATCTTTTTATACCACTAAATTTTGGAGTCATCTGTTATCCAATAATTGAATTCTGGAAAAACTTCTTCCTATGTACAGGTCAAACACTCCTTCCACAGTGTGGAGAGTGAAGGGGGAGAATGAAGTCCCTCTGCCATGTGCTTCACAGTTCCTGGTGAACATCAAAGAGACTTAGCACAGTCTGCCTCACAACACATTTAGGAAGGGTCAGGATTTTTTTTTTTATCTTGTTTGTCTACATGGCTCTGGTGCCAGCCACTGTTCATGTCACAGCATGCATGCTCAGACAATGATGCTGAGTTGAACTGATTTCCTTTCCCTCTTACTATCCTTAAGGCGGATAGGCAGCATCAAGAAGACCCAGACACAGGGAATCCAAGGAGCAGTATTGGTCAGTGGAATTGAATGTGCCATATCAGTCTTGGCAAAGCCTTCCAAGCCAGGAGGAAGGAGAACTTGAGACAGTGTTAAAAAGCCAGACTGGCGAAGACAGATGCACGGTGGTGGAAGTGGACATGACTCCTTGTTCACTGACAACAGACAGACATTTGCGGACCTGGTGCCTTCAGTGCTGACAGCACACTTCTCTGACTCCCTGGTTTGTTCGGCATGCTCTGGGCTGGAGGTCTCCAGCCTGTGGGAGGAGCCAGGGGTGTCCTCCGCAAGCTTAGCTGAGACCCATGCTGCAAACACTTGGTGTACTGTCAAATCCCAAGCTAGATCTCTTCATTATTGTTGAACCTCAATCAGAAAGCCACCACAAGTTCCTCTGGTGGGCCAGGAACAAATCTATGTCACCATGTCCCCTTTCGAAGCCTACCCCAGACCTCCTCAGCTCATCTCCATTCCTTATTCTTTTTTTTTTTTTTTAAGAAAGAAGAACAGTGTGTGTGTGTGTGTGTGAGAGAGAGAGAGAGAGAGAGGGAGAGAGAATCAATTTCTATTGAGTTTTTCACATGGCTTTCTTTGCTCTGACACTCAGTTGTGTACGTGGCACTGGGGTTTGAACCCGTGTACTTGGGCATGCCAGGCAAGTGCCGTAACCTCTGAGCCACCGCTCCAGCCCCTCCATTCTTTATTCTTAGATATTCTGCTAAGTAATTTAAAGTATGTTCTATGCACATTGCAGCTGTCACACTATACAAATGACAAAAATCTCTTCTCTGTTGTAGAACATGATTCTAAGTAATCTGCCTCTCTTCTTGTGACATGTGATGAGGATCTTTCTAAGAAGTTGGCCTATTAGACCAGTAGTTCTCCACCCTGAATGCATATTAGGATCCTGGAAAGCTTTGAAAAAATGTCTATGCCTGCGTTCCCTACAAGTATCATTAAATCAGAATCCCTGGGTCCCGGGTTTGGACATCAACATTTTTCAAAAAGCTCCCCAGATGATTCCACTGTGCACCAGAGATGAGAACCATGTTCTGCATACACAGAGTGAAGTCCTAGAGTTCAGACAAACCCAGTTTCCTGCCCTGTCCTGTTTCTTATTTTGACTGCAAATTATCTTTTTTTTTTTTTCAAAATATAGTCTGTCCTGATATGACAAAGGGGTACATCAGACAGACATGAAGCTGTTGCCAAGGGAGTCCTGACAAAATTCAGACCTGGTCATATTTCATGTTTCAATTTTGTCATTAAACATTGATTTACAGTACAACAATGGAATATGGTGTTTTGTGACAGCTCCGAAGACTGCAGCTTGAGAAAACATCATGCTATTAAATGAGAAAACAGGATTTTCTCTCCTCTATAATTGCAGTTGCATAAATACATACTTTTTTTTGAGAGAAGGACAGTGAGAGAGAGAGGCAGAGACAGAGAGAATCAATTTTTATTGAGATTTTTAACATGGATTTTGTTGCTGGGACACTGAGCTGTGTGCGCGGGTGCTGGGGTTTGAGTTGTGTACGCAGGTGCAGGGCAAGAGCCTTAACCACTGAGCTCCAGCCCATACATACATTTTTTAAAGCCTGAAAATTAAACCAAAAAATGATCATAATTAGGGTGTTGGATTTTTAAATTTTCTTTCAAAATTCTGTTGGTGTTGATCATCACACTTTTAAAATTAAAGGAAGGAAGGAAGGAAGGAAGGAAGGAAGGAAGGAAAAGAAAGAAAGAAGAAAGAAAGAAAGAAAGAAAGAAAGAAAGAAAGAAAGAAAGAAAGAAAAAGAAGCCTGAATACTTGGGTTTGCAGAAAGACTGACTTTAACTCCCACCAGGAGGAAGACAGTTTTCCGATCCGCAGGTTGCTGCAGAAGAGTTGCAACAGCTCTCGCAGCACCACCCTGATTCCAGGTTCCCGGGATGTTGTTTCTAGGTGACAAGTTAAGCAAATGTTATTCAATATGCTTCTCTTAGCGGGAAGTCGGGGCCAGGCCACCTCCTGGGCACGCCCCGCCCACAGCTCTGCCCTCGCCTCCGCCCACATCGTCCCTTCCCGCTTGCCAACTTCCCTCCGTAGTCCCCTGTCGCCCACTCACAACGGCAGGCCTCCTTCCGGACCGCCCCTGCACGATGAGCAGTTTGCCAGTTAATATACATCAAGCTGCCACCTTCAAACAGCTCGGAAAGCCCCATCTGTTCTCAGTAGCGTTCCAGCTAGAGCGACCACCCACCACCCACAGCAGCCTTCCAACAGGGTCCTCCCCGTGCTGGGCAGCGGAGGCTCCACAGGGCTCAGCTTGGGGGAGCAAGAGGCGGGAACACTGGGCACCCGGCTGGACTAAGGGCCCCACGCTGTACTTAATAAGCAATTCCTCACCCCTGGAGCGCTTGTGGGTCAGGGTCTATTCTGAGCCCCCTGTCTTGGAGATATGCGAGCGAGCGCTGAGAGCCAAGCAGCCCTGAAAGTCAGCGCCGGGTTCTAGAAAAGCTTATTCTATAAATCTGTAAATCTGCGCTACTTGTCTTTTGCTACCACCCATTGCTCCATATGTGCTAGGAGTAATTACCTCACTTCTTGTTCTCTGCAACCCTGAATGGTAGGTACTTCTATTATAATCGTGTTTTTAGATAAGGTAATTGAAGCTTCGACAAAGTCCTTTCCCTGAAATATTTGGCTAGACCTTAAGACAATAAAGTTTTCTGAATTCCAAATGCTTGGATTAGAATTCTGGTTCTGCCACTTTTACAGTGTGTAACTTTAGGTGAATTAATCTCTCTATACTCCGATTGCTCTTCTATTAATTGGGGAGAATAATTCCTATTTATCAGGATGGATGCATAAGGACTAAATGACATAACCCATATGAAATGTCCACCACATTGTTTGGAACAGAACATGTGCTCAGCAAATGTAAACTCTCCTTCTAGCTGGATTGGAACCCAGATGCTTCTTCCAGATGTTCAGAAGTCTTTCTGTTAGTGAATTCATCTGGGTGCACCCTTCACAGGGGGCTCTGGAGTGCTGGGCTCCTTAGGAGCCCAGGCTTGAAGAAAAGAAAGAATGGAATACAGGTACTGATGGAAGCTTATTTCAGAGTTCAACAACTCCACGGTCTTCAACTTCCGGAAGCATTATCCCCTTTAATATTACTAGAAACTTGGCTGCCCCATTGCCAAGTGACAAAGTGAGATGGTGAAAATGAACAAAATATTGAGTAGTAAAACTCCAAAAGAGGGGGATAGATTCAGAGCCTCTTAAAACAGGTTAGCTTACATCCACCTCTTTCTGCCCCATGTAACCAATCCCTTGCTCCATACAAACAGACGGAGTTTTTGCACTGCAAATACAAAGCCATTTAACACATGAATTAAAATAAAATCTGAACGCCCAGTTGTCTGCTCTGCCTTTGAGATTGGTATAATTTAGAGGGCAGATAAGCAATTTCCCTGCCCCAACATTCAGGTAGGAATAGGTGGCAACAATGGCCACTGGGAGCATTCCTAACTTTGTGAACAGTGTGCAGAATTGCTCAGCCCAGTCACAGAGATTCACCAAGTGCTGAAGTGTGTGTGTGTGTGTGTGTGTGTGTGTGTGTGTGTGTTTCAGATTCTAGCATGCAAATAAACAAATTGAGATGGATGACATCCCCATGGAAGGGACCCCAGGGCTGTGCTCTCCCATTGAATGTCCACCACCTAGAGAACCCAGAGAAAAGATAAGTTCATCTACTTGGACACTCCACGCTGCTGCTCCCACAGTTTGTGGTCACTTGGGGGATGGGACTGTAACATGCACACCCACATGTGCAGCTCTGGAGGACTGCTGAGAAACCAGCTTGAGGGCAGGAGTTTCTTCCTGGTACAGCAGAGGGGACAAGGCCTGAATAGAGTCTTCGCGGAAGCTGCTGCCTCACTTTGAGGAGAGATCAATCATTCCCTTTACAAGGCATCGCTGCCAGGCCAATCTGTTCCACTCCTGGATATAAAGGTGGCACCTGGAGTGTTTTCTTTACATAAGTAAATAAGGCTCCCATAAATAGCCCAGCCCACTTGCTTTGAATACCACAGCAACAGGCATTGGTTCTGACAGCCCCTTGACATCCTGTCCACCTCCTGGGAAGTCATTTCTGCCAGTTCACAATTCTGATGGCTTTCTCTGACACCTTTGGAAACGACAGACACTCTTAGAAAAGGAAAGACCCTTTCATTTAATTTGAGCCAATTTCTACTTTAAAAAGCATTCAATTTCCAGCAATATTCCCAAGTGTCCAATTTCAGTGCTTCCTTCAAAAGGTAGGGAGTACATGAGAGAGAATTAATACTCTTTCTGCCAGAAATTTTACAATGAAAAATGTCATTTAAATTTTATAATGACTTTATGCAGGAGATGGGATCACTCCATTTTTATAGAAACTGGGACTCAGATGTGAAGATAGGAAGCAAGGGTTCCCACCAGTTATGCATATTAGACTTGCTGTTTCCATTCTACCATTCCACTTCCCCAAGTTTGTATAACACTTGCAGAGTACAAAGCAAGAAACTCATACAAACTGCCTTATTCCCCACAAATTTGAAATCTAGGAATTATTTTAAATTCTCATTTTACAGAGGGAAAACTGAGGCTCTGAAATAGGAATAGAGTCAGTGTGATAAAAGAGAGAGAGAGAGCACTGGCCTGGGGGCAGAGAGACCTGGGTCTTACTCCTGGTTTCGTCCTTGATGAACTTTGTGACCAGTCTTGCCTTGTCTCTAGCCCCAGTTCATCACCTGTAAGGTAGGATGATGGGCTAGACAGTCTCAATGCCCAGCAATGGGAGTAGTGTATGATCCTATGAAGCATCTTGGTGTCTTTGTAACCACATTAGAACTGTAGTTGCAAGGGGAAGCCAAGAGAGACTTGCACACACCACAGGCTCTGGTGGGGTATCTGCATTTGCTCCTGTGTTGAAGTTCACACCTCTCAGCTTCTACAGTTACCATTTCTTAATCATGAGGAAGATACCGCATGCAATGTGGCATTACCATTCCTATTGGAAACAGAAATGCCAAATTGCTGATAGCACCCAAATTGAACCTCACACTATTGTCAGCCTTCGATGAGTTTTTTAAAAACTCCCGCTGAAGTTCATTAAAATATCAATCTTTTTTGTTTAAAAGCAAGGTCAATGTGTACACAAAGGCAGAAAATGAAACTATGCACCAGAAATGAGCCAGCCCACATAAGTACCTCTCCACTGAGTGGATGGAAACTTCTTAAGGACCCAGATCTGCGGGCTGCTGATGGGGGGCTTCCCTTTGCTGTGTGAGTTACCAGCAGCATTGGCAGGCTAGTGCTGAATAAAGCAGCAGCTGGAGCCAGATGTGGGTGGAGGCCCATGCCCCCCATCTGTGGTACAAAACTGGAGACAGAAGCAACGGAGTTCTGAACGGTAAGGCCGTGCGTGGGTGGAGGCTGGCCAGCTTGAATGTGGGCTCTGTTGCTGAGGCTCTTGCGGTCTTGAGCCAAGTGCTTCATCTTTCTGAGCTTTAATCTCCTCACCTTCAAAAGGGACGTCCTAGGTTGCATTCTCCTAAAAGCTCATCCAAAGACAGGAACTTGAGTGCAAGGAAGGCATTTGGGAGGTGACTCTGGGACGTCCTGGTCTCAGTGAAAAAATTGGACAGCACAGAGAAGGAAGCCAGTGGACGTCTGTCATCAAGCTGGTTACCCATTTGTGCAGCTCAGGCTCAGTCCTGCTGAGCTCTTAGGGGGTGAGTGTGGAGCACCCTTAGGATATTGTCGCACCTAAGGGTGAAGATCTGTGTATCCTCTATCGCTCTACTCACCATGGGGTGTGGGAGCTCCTGGTGCATTAACTTCCCAGCATGTCTGTCCTCCTGCATGCACCAGCTGAGAATTGCCACAAGTGCTGAGTTGGGGTAAGGGTGTGGAGAAAATGATGCTACCTAGGTAGGCACTTTATTATTCCAACTTAAGAGGAGGAAACTGTGGCCTAGGAAGATCAAGAAACTTGCCAAAAGTCATTCAGCTTGTAAGTAGTAAAACCAGGATTTGAAGTTGGTGGTGCAGCATGGATAACTATTATACCAGGCTGCCTTGTCTAGGTAAAAGCAGCAGTGGCAGCTCTCATTCACGGCCTCACAGGTCCATTGACGTGTCGCCTCCTGGGGATGCTGTTTCTGTCCCAAGAGTTCTCAGACAATATTTTATTGTTTTGGTAAAGTTACCCCAGTCCAAGCCTGGCCTTCATCCTTGCAAGCCTAGAAACTACCCATTGTCAGCATGAGGAATATGAATACCATTCAAGCCAGTAATTTATAATGAGTAATAACTATGCTAGGGACGCAGAGCCCCTTTAAAAATTAGAAGCAACTTCCTGATATCTGCTGCTCTGTCTCTGGAGTTTCCTCCTGCTACAGTGGAGGCCTAGGGGCTGCCCCTGACCTGTGTAGCCACCAGGGAAACTGAGACTGCGACGCGTTTCTGGCTAGCACCACCTAGCTAAATTTACATATGTATATTCCTGCCCGTTAGTCCCACTGTGTCCCCTTTACTCTTACAAAAGCTTTTTGTGCCAACAGTACCGCCATACAAGATGGAAATTCAGACAGAAAAAGTCTCCTGTTTTCCTCAAGGCCAACTTTGAATAAATCTGTTTTCTTCAACAACCTATGTCTCTTGAATTTTAGTGGGGCTGAAAGTGAGCAATAGAACTTTTGTTCCCAGTAACACTAGGAACCAGAGACCTTGAACTTAAAGGAGCAATAGCAGTCCTGCTACTTGGAAGCCCTTCAGAATAGGAGGGCTGGAGACATGTGTTCTCAAAATGATGGAATTAGAAGACTCCAGCGCCTGACAGGCTGGAATGCAGCCACAGCAGTGTGCCTCCTGCTTGATCCAGCCATGGGACGGTGAGCTTGGATGGTACTGACCAAGGCTTCCTCCTCTGGGGCCGGTGTTTGGACATGTTCACCTTTTCACGCAATATTTGTCCCTGGGACTCATGATTCCTTGGGTTCCATGGCAGACCCAGTCGCTCTTGTTTGTAACCTGTTTCTTCATATAAGGAACTTTTTTGCTTTCAATGTGGATACAGTAAAACTGTATGGATGGGGCGTTCCTCTGTCTCCCTAAGATGCCTTGGAGAATCTTAAGCTCAAGACAACTGTTCTTTCTCTTGTTTCTTAGTCCATCAGCATTAGCAGTATACAATGCTGACACATATGAGATGCATGGTAAATGTCCATTTAGTAATAAGCAAGTGCCCCGTGACATATGAACAAAAGCCATAGTCCTTGACTTCAAGGAATTCAGAGTCTAAAGAGAGATGCGTGTAGATAACTGACCCTGGACAGTAAGGATGCATGTGGTCAGCAAAGCCCCCTGAGAGCACATCTGAGTTGTGGCAAGGGATAAGAGGAGACTTGCAGGCAGCAGTAGGGAGGGTTAGTCCAGCAGGAAACAGCATGGCCCTCTTGAAGGATTCATAGGTGCGGTGGATTAGAGGTGGGGTGGGGAGGTTGGGGGTATGGAAACAGGAGCCCCCGTGCTGGTAAGACCGCAGGTCCCTCACGCAGGCCTGGGGCATTTGCACTGCCCCTCAGCTGGATGCCTCTGTGCACCCACTGCACAGTACACGATGGTCCTGGCAAAGCGTGCTGCATCATGAAGGGTATGCGTCATACCCCAGGGAAGATAAGATTTAAGTGAAGGAGGTGACACAGTCACAGCTGAGTTTTCAAAAGCGTGCTCTGATAGCAGTGCAGCGGATTGAGTGGTGAGGAGTGAAGCAAAAGGCTGGGAGGCCTGCAGGAGGACACACCAGGGACATGAGCAGAGGCACAGGCAGGGAGGTGAAGGACAGAGGATGGCTTTGCGAAATCTCAGAGGGTGGATTGGAAAGGACTTTGTAACCAACAGAATCTGGGAGAAGAGAGGACGAGGACAGGATGACGGCTGGGTTCCGAAGCCAGGCGAGAGTGGCTTTGGACACAGGCTTAGGAGGCACATATAGGAAGAGAGAGGTTGAGGACAGGGAGAGCTGAGTGTGATGAGAACCAAGAACAAAACGTCAGAGAGCCCTGGGATCTTAGAAACAGGAAGAGAGGTATGGGAAGTAGAGAAGAAACTGAGCAAACACTGTCCCCCTGGTCCTTTTTTCTGCTGAGTAGGAGGTGGAGGTTTCTGTAGAGGCCAGGCTGTGTGATGGCGGGGGGGGGGGGGTCCTGAGGAAAATGAGGAGGAAACAGCTGCTGTGAGGAGTGGGTGAAGGCGTTGCCTGGGGACACAGCGAAGGACTGCCAAGCACGGATTGTTTTATCCTGCCCTGACAGCTGCCATCAGTCAGGGGACCAGATGGAAAAATGAGGAAAGATTCTTCCAGCACAGAAACTATGCTCTGGGAGTGAGGCAGGTACTTCCAGATGCGAATCGATCCCTTGGAACCAGCACAGGGCCACTGGTGTTGGATGGGATGATGTGTTTATGGGAGCATAAGAAACTCAGATATCCTCTCCAGTTAAAACCAGGGCGGGGCCTCCCTTAATTTGCAGACCTGAGGAAAGAACACCAATGGAGGGTCACATACCAGAAGCCTAAATATTGAGCATCTATAAATTAAGCCTCTCCCACCACCAGCCAGCATAACCGTCAGTGCCTCCCAGCCCACTCCCAGCCCACTCCCAGGATCACTTTGCAAACCAGAGGCTAGAAAAGTTGAGTTCTCCCTAGGGCCAGCCCTGCCACCTGGGGATGCTCAGATATGCTGGGCCAGGATGGGGGCAGAAGTTGGGCCTGGGCCCAGGACTTCAACTGTTGACCTCTGAACCTAGAAATCGAGGTCCTTAGGAAGCCAACGCAAGCAGGTGTCTCTCTCCACGGGTTGCATCACTAACTCAGGATTTCCAGGCAGTTCTCAGCACTTCTCAAAACCGTATCAGCTGATGAGAGAAGGAAAGAGCATCGTTATCTTGGGGAAACTGGCCTTGCTGCACACCCACTTTGGATGATTTAAGGAAACTATAAACCACAGCAAGCTTTCTGGAACCAACCCACGTACTTCAGTGAATGATGGAACAAAACAGTACATCCATACGCTAGACAAACAAGAAGTATTGATAAATACAACGTCATTGTTTCTCAAAAGCATTATGTTAAGCGAAAGAAGCCAGGCAGGGAAGGCTATAGACTGCCTGATCCCACTAAAGTGACATTCTGGAAAAGGGAGAAGAGAGGTCTGTGATTCCAGAGTGGAAGTGTGTGTGTGTGTGTGTGTGTGTGTGTGTGTAGTTGGGTGAGCAAGAGCACAGGGACAGAAAGGAATTTGATTGAGCGATGACAGTGTTCTATATCTTAAATCTGTTGGTGTTTACCCAACTGTAGGCATTTTTCAAGTCATAAAACCAAACATTTAAAAAAGAGTAAACTTTATAGTTTGCAATTGATACCATCCTAAAGCTAAGCTAGCTCCCCAAATACATAAGAAAATCAATCAATTTATCAGATTCTCTTGCTGAGGTTCCCTAAGCAAAGGCAGTGATATTCTCCCTCCTCACAAACCCATTCAAGCAATCAATCAATCGCATCCTCTGGTCTAGGGGGTCATGTCAGCCCAAGGTACCCTTGAGTGGAATATCCTGCCCCAAATACTTTCTTTTTGTATTTCAAGTTAGTTATGCAGAGAAACTGCAGACGCCTGCAGACACAAAAATGGCTCTGAAAATCTGTCCTTTTGTAAAAAGAAATCTACCAACTCTCTACATTAGGAGAGCAAGTAGCAAATGCAGACAGAGGCTTTCCTTTCCTGATACCTCCCCCTTCTGCCTAGGAGGGAAGGCTTTCCACTGAGAGAAGAGATTGGGAGTCTGACACCTGCATCCAGACAGAGATTGCTGCTGCAGAGGCTGTTGCTTGAAAGACTTCATCTGCACAAGACAGCCCTGCTTACTCCGCACACCTTCCCTGCACCTGCCTTACTGGCAGCACCTCCCAGGGCCGCAGAAGCCCAAGCCTCCAGGCCTTCAAGGAATAAGCTCATACATATATCCCTCTTTGAACCTTAGAGCCTTAGATGTTCTAAAATTTGTGTGTTCTTTTTCCTGTTATCCGTCTATTGAAAGTTCCTAGACTAAAATTATCGAAACTTCAGAGGGAAAAGAGTACATTTAAAACTTCCCTATACTCTTTCCCATAATTCCTCTTCGCTCAATTGTTTACCAAACCAGAAACAGGAAGTGGGGAGAGGGGGAAACAGAGACTGAAGGAGAGACAGATATTTAGACAGGAATGACAACATGTTTGTGTTGTGGAGTTGGTGATATGTAGATTCTGAGAGTGTGGGCCCCAGGCAAGGAAGAGCTTCTATTTCCAGGACCTAAGGGCAACATGAGAAAATCACAGATTGATGGGGCTGGAGCAGTGGCTCAGTGGTTTCAGCAGTGTTTGCTGGCGTGCGCAAGGCCTTGGGTTCAAACCCCAGCACCATGTATACAACAAAGTGTCCGAACAACGAAAGCCACATGGAAAACTAAATAAAGTTTAGTTCTATCTTTCTCTTTCTCTCTCACTAAACCTCTCTCTTAAAAAAAAAAAAGTCACAGATTGAGAGATTCTGCCTTGATAAATCTGGGTGGATGTCAACTTCTAACACTCTATAGATTTTCTCTTGCTTGCATAATTCTTTGATAACAGACTGTGAATATTGAATTTTTGTTGAAATTTTAAATGTGTACTTTTTTTTGTACCACTGAGCTACAACCCTAGCCCTTTAAAAAAAAAAAAAACTTTTATTTGATACAGTTTCTCACTACATTGCCCAGACTGACCCTCAAGTTTGGATTCCTCCTGCCTCGGCCTCCCTAGTAGCTGGGATTAGAGGTATGGACCACCTAGCTCAGCATTTTTAAGAGTGAGCATTTTTAAGAGTCCCATAGGTGGTCTTTTTTGTTCGCTTTTTTGTTTTGTTTTAAGAGAGAGAAAAGGAGAATCTATTTTATTTAATTTTTCATCTGGCCTGTGTTTCTCTGACACTTAATTGTGTGTGTGGTGCTGGAGTTTGAACCCTGGTCCTTGCACATACCAGGCAAGCATTCCAACCTCTGAGCCACCTCTCAAGCCCCAGTAGTCATTTTAAAGTGAATGTAATAGTGAGGCGGCAGGGGAGGGGTGCTAGGCAGTCAGAGAAATCAGCATGTTCAAGTCAATCAAGGGAAGACCAGTTCTTTTTCTTTTAAGAAGACCCAATTTGACATCTCCAGTGCTAGTAAGGAGGATCCAGCAAGGTGTGTCCAGATGCACACTCCCTTCTGCTAAGGAAGGTGCCGCATTCTTTTCTGTTGGTGCCCCAGGTGCAAACCAAAGACTGGACCCAACCAGAGTTTCCGGTGCCCTGTCCTGGGTACTGGGGAAGGGAGATGATAACGGGAGTTGAAGGGAGAAAATCCTATAAAAAGGGCAAACCTAACCCCCTCTACGGCTCTGTCCCCTTCTCCCGCTCTGGGGAATCTACTCTTTTCCCTATGCTTTGGTTTCTGTTATTTTCTTAAAATAAAATCTGTCTGCTATGTTTGCCTTGGCATCCCTCAGTTTCCTTCTTCTCTGGGACAAGAATCCCACTTCCACCAAACCAGCATCAATAGTGGCCACGTCTTGGGAGTTGTCCCTTGCTGAGTTACTGCCTTCTCTTTGCCTGGCATTCTAACTTCTAAAGCAAAGCTGCACCTAAGTGATCAGGATGTTAACTGCTAAAAATCTCTCTTTAGACTTACAATACCTAAAACATCTTTTCCTAATTCTTTTTTCTTTGTTTGTTTTGTTTTGTTTTTAAAGAGAGGGACAGTGAGAGGGAGCAAGAAAGAGAGAATCAATTTTATTTAGTTTTTCACGTGGATTTCGTTGCTCAGACACTTCATTGTGTACACAGTGCCGGGGTACGAACCAGGGTCCCTGCGCATGCCACACAAGTGCCGAAACGGCTGAGCTACCGCTGCAGTCCCTTTTCCTAATTCTTTAGGCCTATATATAAACTAATACAAAGTATGTGAGGTTCAGCTTCCGGAAATATAATATTTTTGCCTATAGAATAAAAGGAACTAGTTCCAGCAGGTCAGGGTCAGTGTTCCAGCTGGGTGGGGGTGGGAGTGGGGAAAAGATATGCCCTGGATGACCAAGACCCTACCAAGCACAAGGTCTTCCTGCCCATTATCCACTGTACCTCCTTTCCTTCCCTATTAAAAACAAAACCCTTTAATACTTGAGTTCGTTAAGACATTCTTTTTGGGGGGGCACAATAGCTCCCCCATCTTCTGGGGGTGTGGGCCCTTGAATAGATTTGAGACCCTCCCACCAACTTTCTTTTCCTGAGTATTGGATTTTTTGTGATGGGCAGATGGACTTGGGTCTAGTGACATGAATATTTTTTCCTAGATTACTTGTTTTTCAAATCTGAACACATTCATGGATTAGATTTGCCAATGAGGGAAAGTACCTGAAAGGTAAGCCATCAAGCCTCCATTCTGCTTGGCAGATCTGCCTTGTATCTTTCTTTCTTGCTTTCTTTCTTTCTTTTTTTAAGAGAGAAGGACAGTGAGAGGGAGAGAGAGAATCAATTTTTATTGAGTTTTTTCACATGGCTTTCATTGCTCTGACACTTAGTTGTGTACGTGGGTGCTGGGGTTTGAACACATGTGCTTGTGCATGCCGGGCAAGCGCCACTGGGTCTTTCATTATGGCAGATCCAACTGGAAATCAGAGAAATGAAGGACAGAAGGGGAAGAGATCGTACAAAGCACAGAACCAACTCATTTCAATTTGTCTTTCTGGTGCACGCTCAGATGCAATCTTCTGCTCCCAAGTCCAGTACTTTGGTTCCCACTCATACTTCGCTAACATTTTTTTAAATCACAGCAGCCATTTACACTGAAAATATGTTTTATATTTATGGTAAAAATGAGGGAAATGGCTTTCTTAAAATTTCCATATCTCAGGGAAACTTTCCGCATGAATACCTTTTACACCAAAGGGCTGCTCTTGACTGCGGAGGACCTATAATTCCCCCTAACATCACACAGCCTTTCTGTGTGCAAACTGGGAATATTAAGAACAGTCTTTTTTCACATAACCATGGTGAGGGTCAAATGAGGCACCGCATGTGAAGAACTTTCTAAACTCTGAAGTAGGGTGTGCCGCTGTAGCTGCTACTGAATGGCTGTAAAACACACTGAATGAGGTTGGAATGTGTGACTCCCCACAACTGCAAGTGTTTCTGGGCTTTACAAAAGTCCCCAAAAGCTTATCAGCGGCTGTGGTTGATAATCAACCTGCAGGCAGCTCCCACTCCCCCCACCCTCCTGCTCCCAGGATCATGGTCAACAGCTTCATCTTTCTGTCTAGAGTACGGAGTCCTGGGGCACTAGCCTGGCCAGGGTCACCAGTTCACTGTGAGCTCAGGCAAACCATCCAGTGTGTCTGAGAACCACGGAGGTCAGCACCACAGCCAGGACCCACCATTGTTCTGGCCCGAGGTCAGTGCACAGGCTAATGTGGGCTGTTCAGGTTGGGGGGTGTGAACAATAGGAACAAATCCCTGCCCGTCTGCACTGAGCTCCCAGGAGGCAAAGCGCTGGCAGGATTTCCCCTGCAAGCTAATTGATTCCAGAACCACTCAACCGGAGTGCTGAGTCCCCAGGGTTGCTGACTCACAAAGGAGCACGCTGGTGCTGGAAAATGGGTCCAAAGTGGAAAGGAAGTGAGATTGATTTGGCAGAATAAGAGAAGACCAAGGGGGCAGCACAGGCCCTGGCAGAAGTTGAGTGAGGAAGACTGACCTCCCCTTTCTGTGCCAGCAGCTACTGCTCACCTGCCCAGAGTGCTCTGACCTCCCCTCTGCTCCCAGCCCCCACCACTCCACTCTCATGAAATCACTCACAGACACCAAAATCAATGATCATTAAAGTCGGGAGGCCCTGGAGACACCGCCAGCGCACTGATTCCCCGTCTGCATCACCAATGACTCCTCTTTCAGGAGTTCCATAACTGGAAGAGTTTAGAAGAGCTGCCTTATTCAGTGCTTGCTCCTTTGGGTCATTCCCTGGGCTAAGAACTTTCCTCTTATTATCTCATCTAATGCCAACCAAACTGCTGGGAAGTAGACATAATTATCTCCATTTCAGATGAAAAGCTAATAACAAGAGCAGCGAGTTTGGCCCCAAACCTACACCTATCAAGCAGGAGAGCAGCGAGGATTCCTCTTGTCTGTGTGCCTTCCAGGCTCCACATGCTGCCACTGAACAGGAAGTGGCTCTTCTCCCAGCAATCGAACTCATAGGTACAAACCTAAGAGAAATGAAAATATATGTCCACATAAAAACTTATGCACAAATATTTATGACAGCATTATTCAAGTTAGCTAAAGGGTAGAAACGACTCTAATGTCCATTACTGAAGAATGGATAAACAAATTGTAGAATTTTCCTTTTCGTGGAATACCACCTGGCCGTGAAAAGCAATGAAACATGCCACATGCCACAACATGGATGAACCGTGAAAACATTTTGCTAAGTGAAAGAAGTCAGTCACAGAGACCACATACTGTATGAGCTCATTTGCACGAAATTTCTAGAAAAAGCAAAGACACAGAAATTAGATTAGTGGTTGCTCAGAACCTGGGACAGGGGGATAGATAAAGCAGTGATCCTAAAGGGTATACAGTTGCTTTTTCTCTTTTCTTTCTTTTTTTTAAGAGAGAGAGGGACAGTGAGAGAGAGAATCAATTTTACTTCGTTTTTCTTGTGGCTTTCGTTGCTCCGACACTTCATTGTGTACGTGGTGCTGGAGTTGAAACCCGGGTCCTTGCACATGCCAGGCAAGTGTTGCAACTGCTGAGCCACAGCTCCAGCCCCGCAGTTGCTTTTTGAAGTGATGAAAATGTTCTAAAGAATTCTGTGGTGAACACTGTACATAGCTGAATATTCTAAAAGACATTGAGTTGTGCATTTTAAGTACGTAGATTGTATGACATGTGAATTGTATCTCAATGAAGCTATTTAAAAATAGCTGTGACTGAGAAGTTACTCTGGTTTTGTCTCCTGAATATTGAGAAACAGAAGGTACTGGTGTGGTATAAAGAAAAAGAGCTTGGGAACTTTGGAACCAGTGACCTTCAATAAGTTTGTTTAGGTTTTTTGAGACTTCCTTTATCTGTAAACTGTGGTAAATGAGCCCTATTTCACCAAGTTGGATTTTTTTTTTTTGAGAGGGAGAGAAAGAGAGAAAATCAATTTTATTTAGATTTTCATCTGGTTTTTGTTTTTCTGACAGTTGCATATTGGTGCTGGGGTCTGGGGTTCAAACCCAGGTCCTCATGCATGCCAGGCAAGTGCTCTACCACTGAGCCACTGCTCCAGCCCCTTCTCAAGTTTTTATGGTGTATGGAAAAGATCCTGGCACCCCCAGCTCTGAAACTGCCTGATTTTGAAGTTTGAGACTTGAGCAAAGAGGTAAAGTTGGGAGGTATCAGTGGGGCCCTTGCTTTGAAGTCATCTCTGCAAGGGAACCTTCTCTCCTTCATGTGCCAGAAGCTGGTCAGCCAAAGGCTGGAAGGAGAACTAGAGATTAGCTGAGACCCCAAATGAGAGGGACACATGGGGGGCTGGAGTGGGGGCTCAGCAGTTATAGTGCTTGCCTGGCATGCATGAGAATGCGGGTTCAAACCCCAGCACCACATATACCATGAAGAGTTGGGGCAACAGAAGCCACATGAAAAACTAAATAAAATTGATTCTCTCTCTCTCACTCTTCCTCTCTTTTTCACTTTCTTTTTTTAAGATAGAGGGAGAGTGAGAAAGAATCAATTTTATTTATTTATTCATCTGGTTTTTGTTTCTCTGACAGTTAGTTGTGTATGTGTGCTGAGGTTCAAACCCAGGTCCTTGTGCATGCCAGGCAAGCACTCTAACCACTTCCAGCCCTGTCCCCCTTAAAAAAAAAAAAGAGGGGCAGATGGAAGGTTGAAAACAAGAGGGAACTGTATGAACTTGAAACAAAACTGCTGACTGGAAACTGCTGGGAGCTAGCACCAGGCTTTCGGGAGAGCTGTGAGAAGGCCAGGCTTCTAGGACAATTCAAACATGGCTCCTTTTCAAGGTGGTAGGATGGGTTAGATCATCCTGATGTGTGTTTTCCCAACTATGAAGCATCTGCCAGAAAAGCAGATATGCTTTTCTGAAAACAACTGGGGGATAGAAAAAAAGGTAGAAGGTTAAATAAGTTTTAAAAAAAAGCAATAAAAAACTTGATAAAGGTGTGGTACTGCAGAGCTAGGAAACAGCACTACGGTAACCATGCTGGTTAAGTCCAGGTGATTATGCTGTGTGTTGTCATACTTCCCGTATTTGCAAATGCACCCACCCACTAAAATTTATTTGTAACCCTAAAGTTGCTACTCACGGTGTTTTCGTGGTCATTCACGGACATGTGCAAGGCAGAGGAAGACTTGAGTTGTCCGATGAGCATGTTCC
The DNA here is from genome assembly GCA_004027875.1 of Aplodontia rufa. Taxonomy (NCBI): domain Eukaryota; kingdom Metazoa; phylum Chordata; class Mammalia; order Rodentia; family Aplodontiidae; genus Aplodontia; species Aplodontia rufa. The sequence goes on from PVKS010000984.1 coordinate 37,609, forward strand.
TAGCGAGGGTGGACCTCTGCCTTCCTGTTTCAGCTCACATGCCGTAGCAAGCGTGCCTGGTCTGTTTAGTGCCTTGTCCTCTGCACTGCTTTGCTTTTTATTGAGTTCACTGTTTAAAATGACCCCCGAATGCCGCGCTGCTGTGCTGCCTGGAGTTTCTGAGCAGGAGAAATCTGTGGTGCACCTTAACGGAGACTGTGTTAGACAGCTTTCCTTCAGGCGCGCGTTATAGTGCTGTTGGTTGTGAGTTCCATGTTGATGCGTCAACAATGTACATCAAACAGAGTGTCTTTAAACAGAAGCACACACGAAAGAAGCTTATATATACTGCTCAGTTGGCGACAATGCTGTGACTAGAGGCTTGCAGGGGCCTAAGTTTCCATTTCCTCTAGGAGCAATACTTCAGCATTTGCTATTCAGTGTTGGTGGTGTCTTTATAATTCCTGAAAATGAGAATTGACTGTATATGCTGTGTAATTTTCACATTTTATCTTATTTTAATGTCCACAGGAGGGTGTTATTTTTGTTTACCAGTAAGCAAAGTAGGGTCATCTGTGTGGTTGAGTGCCTTAGAGCTGGCATGTGGAAGTGGCAGGACTTGGATCCATTTTGACTCCCAGAGGAGGGAGGGAGCTCTCTAGCTTTTGAACAGGGGTGCCAATTTTTAAGAAAAGGTGATGGATCCCCAATCAGGGCTGGTAGGAGGGCACAAGGAGAGCCAAGCTTAGTCAAGAGCTGTATAAACCTGAGAAAAGAGGAGGGAATAATTGAATCTAATCCTCTAGACAGTCTGCACAGGTCAGCGTGGGGAGGAACAAGGGAGCCGCCATGTTAGCAGAGAAACAATGGAAAGAATAGGACCTGGTCAGCATAGAGATGCCAGCAGGAGGAAAACGGGAGAAATCTTTCCATATTGAAAGAGCTATCTTGTGGATGAAGAACTAGATGGAAAACAAAATTAAGACAGGAGGTGGAAAGTTAGAGGGCAGATATTGGTTCAAGGTAAGAATATTTTGTGATATTCAGAACTTTCCTACAAGTCAAAACTAGAAACTGGAGGTCCACAAGCCACAATGAGCTGCAGACATTGTTGGCCTGCAGTGTTTTGCTTTGTTTAAATGTATTTAAGTGCATCTGTGGAGCGTGTGCTCTCATGTCCTTAACCTGCACCACCGTGTTTCTGACCTGTGTCACGTCACATGGCCACTTGCTTTGCTCTTATAGCAATGCCACCAGGTTTAGCAAATACAAATGTAGGATACAGTTACATTTGAATTTCAGACACTTGACAATTTCTTAGTACGAGTATTGCCCATGCAAAGCTTGGGATAAACATTTATATTCCAATATTTGGAATTTATTAGTCTCATCCTATATTTAATCCAGAAGCTCTGACACTGCATTTTGAGAAAGGAGGCTACATATTTGGGAAATATTCAGAGATTTGTCTCAGAAGAATGCTTGGGATGGAAACAAGGCTAAAATTGTTTAAGTACACCCTTGCCCTATTTTCTCGAGATCTGCCGTTTCAGAGTGACAAAACAATGAAAACTAACTCAGAATAGTAACTTGGACGCTGTTCTGGGTCTGGACAGGTGGGATGACAGCTTCTTACTCTTAACAGCATAAGGTTCTACTACGAGAGTTGGGATTGATAGAGGACATGAAGTATTTTGACCTCTAACATCAATTGCTAGTAAAATTCCTTTAGTGAAAGTCCATTGGCGCGTCTGCAGCTTGGAGACTCAGGGCAATCTCTTTTTGAATCCGGGCATGAACTGAGTGGCATACAACACCCCAGAATAATTTTGTTTTCATCTGTCAAAAGCCATCTTCCACTTCTCTGAGACTGTGGTTAGTCATCCTGACACTTGTTTTCCTGTCCTCCTGCCAGAATTGCTTTTCTGGCTGTTTTGAACACCAAACTCCTGGGGAACATAGCCACAGTTGATATTCGAGAAAAGACTGACACTAGCTCACCGTTACACAGCCTCAGTTTCCCTGGCAGAAAATGAGCAGCGGACCTCTGAGGTCACTTGGAAAAATTGTGTCAGTATTCTCAAGTCACCAAGTAGTTTTTAGTGTCCTTTCTGGGCTGCAGATAATTGGAATTGTTTGATGGGACTTGAGAGCATTTGACTTGGCTGTTATTTTGGAGATAAATAAGCTAGCTTCATGGTAGGATGACAAGATCTAGGGCTGCTGGCTGCAGTCGGCTCCTGGGCCAGGGCTCCTTGCAGCTCAGCAAACAGCTTGTCAGTTGTGCCGTAGTCATCACGTCTCCATCCCTTACTTTCCACCCACATTTCTCAAAGTCCTTCACTTGAAGCAGATAAAACAAAACAAAAAAGCAGGGGAAAATAATAAAACGAATACAACTGTTTTGGGGAAAACTATGCAATATACACAAGTACACACAAAGGGAGTTTGAAAATTCTCATTTGTCCTTTTGGTGAAAAAGATCTAGAAAACACAGGCTTTGCACTCTCATTTAAAGATAGGTCTTTTTAGCATATTCTCAGCTTTACTAGAATAGTCCCTAAATTCTTCTAGTGATCCTGTTTCCTTCATCATTCTCTTCATCATGATTATATATATAAAACCTTGGGGGTTACTCAAAGTAAGCAAAACTCCATAAAACTGTTGTAGAACAGGACCAATTGTTCAATATGTTCTTTCTGCTCACAGAAAACCTGAACTTAGGGTTGAGAAGTATCTGACATGAGTGTCTTTGAAACTGAAACAAGGTGCTTCAGGTGACTTCTGGCTCCACTATTTTCCAGTAATCACCCTGTTTTTACAGGTTGTTTTCAATAGGTATCCTGTCTTCTTAACTGGACATTCAGGGAGACTCTGTACTTTTCACCTTTAAAATTTTTCAGGCTCTTAACACTTTATGCACACAGATCTTCAGCCATAAAGTGCTGAATGAATGAATTAGAAATAAAAGAGGAAAAAAAGGTTTTGGAAGCAGAAGTAACCATATCTTGGACTAAATCCTAGCTTTTGCATTTACCAGCTGGTGAACTTGCACAAGTTTTTTAATATATATATTTTTTTAGTTTTCCAAATCTCAGTTTCCTAATTAATAAAATGCAGATAAACCACTTTTATTTCTGGGTAGGTTGTGAGGTAATGCAAAACACAAGCAAAAACAACTACTACATAGCAAGTGTGGTTTTCTACCCTTTTAATGCAGTCTCATTTTGTCCAACACAAAGATCCAGACTGGTGATCTGATGGATGAGTTGCTTGGCTTCACTGCCTACTATGGGGGACACTACAATGCCAGTTCCCTGAAGCATTCAAGAGGCATTAGTCAGCAGTGCGATGCATACCAATTGTTTTATTTATGATGCTTATTAGGACCACGAGGCCAGCCAGTATTTGGCCCACAGGAAGAGACCTACTGCCCCATCCACATCAGTTACTCCATAATGCGGCGGAATGACTGGACAGCAGGAGAAGCTGCGCCCCAATCGATGGGCTTCCGGTACTCCTTCTTGTCCAGGAGATACTGTCTGCCATGGTAGTTGGGTAGCTCGTAGAAAATCCAGACACCCTCCAGCACCTTACAGGAGTGGATCTCTCGCATGTGGAACTGCTCTATGATGGAAGGGCAGTCTTCAGCAGTTTCATACATCTGACCATTAAAATCCCCTTTTTCAAAGATCTGAATCTTATACTGGCCTCCACTAGACTGAAAACACAGAAGGGAATGAACAGTCACTTTTATGGAAGTTATCAGCAGATCAAGAACCTAGATCATCAGAACTCCCACCCCTCACCCCCGAAGAAATAACTGAAACAGCTGAGAAAACATATCTCTAAATACTCAAGCGGTAGTCAAAGTGCCAAGGAAGTAATCAGTGTAATTCAGTTTTGTGATGAACTGGCCAAAGATTTTATTTAAGCTTCAATAGTCAAGAGAAGTCAGCCATCCATGAAGGAGAAAGATCTCAAGGGAACAAAATGGGGAGAGGGAGAGTGTGAGCAGGAGCCCCAGACTCACCAGATGAACAGCTCTGCAGGAGCCCAGGCGGTCATTGAGGCCCATCCAACGCTGGTACTCAGGGTACTCACCCTGAGGTAAGATGTACATGTGTCCAGCAAAGTTGGGCCTTTCATACACAGCCCAGGTGCCTCCTTCCACTCTGATTGAGTTGCAGCGACTTAGGTATGAGTGAAAGTCTGCACAGTCGCAATCACACTCATAGCGGCGACCTTGAAAATTTTTGTCTTCATAAAAAGTAATCTAAAGTACAGGACAGATAAATAGAACCAAGGAGTTGTGTAGCTTTATTCACAATAAAAATTAAAAATATCATGCCCACTTTAGAAATTCCTTTCTCTTCAATTCTGAGAAAGTACATATAGTTCTACTTTATCTCACATTTGGTTTCTGGCAGACAACTTTAGTTGTCAGCAGTAGGAATGAGTACTTTCTGAAGATTTAAAATGAGGCAGAACAGAAGAGAGCTCTAATAAGCCAGCAGTTTCAGACTCGAATTCACTGCTTTTTCCTTTATGTTCCCACAGCTTTGTATGTAGCACATTATATCATAACTATCCACTTATATGTCCATCCTCCAACCAGACTCATACTTTTTCCAAGCACAAGAACCAAAGCTTATTTAAGCCTTGGACTCCCTGTGCCCATCATTCAAAAATCCTTCAAAAATGAAGATGACTAAGTTTCACACACAGAAATCCATGCAAGGTGATATGGAAGACATACACAGAAAAAGAACAGATTAGAGAGCTTATTTAAATGAAAATACAGCGTACATATGTAAATACACTGTTACATTCTGCACTAGTTTCTTGCCCACAGGACAGCTATAAAGCACAAGAGGACAAGGCAAGCGTGCTTTGTCTACCATAATGTCTGGGATAAGCCTCTCACAGCACTGAAAAACATGTAACCCTTGGAGACCAGAATAAGACATAAGAAGTCTGAGCTCTAGAGCAACCTCTCCATAACCAACATATCTTAGGTCCAGTCACCTCTGGGCTTCAGCCCTCTATTTGAAAATAATATATGACCAGAGAGATAGGAAGCCCTGGCTATAAAATAACTCAGTGCTGTTCTGGCTGAAATGGGGACAGCTCCCAGAACTCTTAGGGATTCATGAATTTCTGAAAACCACAAACGGACTGGAGTTTTTTCTTCTTGCTCAATAATTCCAAATCTAAGATCAAAGCTAGGTTATAATTTGAATTGAATGCACAGGCCTTATGATTCAAATGGCTAATTTCCCAGAATTATATCGCCACCCTGTGGCTAATTTGCTTTATGGACTCCAAGGGAGAAAATGACATGAGACAGAGCCAGGATCGATAGATGCTTTCGAGAAGCAAAGGAAAAGGGACAAGTCCATTGAAAAATAAAGGCAGGGAATATCGTGACTCATTACAGTCTAATGCATACTGAATATGTGGTGAAGTATTAGGGGAAAAAGCCAGAGAAGTGACACAAGGGCCATGCTGGACAATCAATCCCCTTGAAACTCATGTGGAAGTCGAACATTAGTGGTTTGTGCCTGGAAATAGATGGTTGCTAGGAGCCAGGGTAGAAATGATGAGGACCAATTGAAAGGCAACTGCAATGGGAAAACAACCAAAAGAAATTTAGGATTTGGTGAGTAATTAAATGCAGAGAATAGAGAGGAAATGATGACTTGTGAAGGACATAAAATCTCATCCTCTTCCACCTTGGGCAATTCTTTCTAGATAGAAACATACCCATAATTCCTTCCCTACCTCTTTCAACTGTTTCCTGTTCCCTAAAATTCCCACCTACTAGAAGAATCATCTCTTTTCTCCTCTAGCCCAGTTTTTGTTTATCTGCTCCCTTCCCCATTTCAGCATAGCAGACTTAGAAGATAGATGGCACCTCAATTTACTGATGAAGAAAAAAAAATTCTAGCACCACTACTTTCTAGGTCTGTGACCTCGGACAGGGCATTAAACCTTTTTCTAAAAGTCTTCATTTGCAAAACAAGGTAACAGTTTCTACTGCAGAGGGGTGTTCTAAGGGTCCAGAGAGATAAGGTCTACAAAGCACTTAGTTTCATACTTCATTTGTAACTGCCAAAGTTTTTGCTACAGTTGTTATAGATGAAGAACTGACTTGCCCACGGTCACTAGCTAGTTACAAGTTAGTTTCATCAAGTAAGGGGGATACGGTGCAAAACCGTTCAATAATCTGTGGTTCATTTTATTTCCTTCTACTGTCTTCCTTCTCGCACAGGCAGCTTTTCATCATGGCAGCATTTACACTGTGACACTGAACAGGACTGATCCTGAGTCTGCAAGGCTTTTCCTATGACCTGTGGAGAGGTCCGTAGGGAAATCAAGTAGCTTCTCTAAGAATGGATAGGTTCTAAACGCCCTAATTCATAAGCTCAGTTTACCTTGTTTTTGACCTCCTATTCACCATAACAGAAGCTTTCTAAGGACTATGCTAACAGGGAATGAAATTATCATCTATTTTACTTTTTCTCATTCTTACTGCACATTTGTCTGACTGATACCAATATCTGAGAAGTAGAGAAATACACGATGTTCTAAGGTCACCATGCTGTTCACCATCCCAACAGAACAATTAACTGTCCCAAGATCCAAAGTACTCATCCTGTTGTCATGGAATCATTACTGAGCTCCAGGACCACGCGCTTCAGATCAGAGAATGCAACACCTGGCTATACTAAATTTCTGTTTGTGAAAGAAACATGAAATCTACTCATTCTATTGATACCTGAGAGGTTTTGCCCCTTGGGCAAAAAGTTTTGTAGAAAACTAAGGAATGTACATAAAATATTCCTAGAAATTACTACAAAATTTCCATAGTTTTAAAAATTGGAATTAGCTTACTAATATAATACAGAAGGAAAAGTGTCTTCAGTATCTCAGAGATAATAAAAACATGCTTAATAAAATCTTTTTATTTTATTTTATTTTTTTGCCAAGACCAATACTGTTTATTAAACTGATAGCAAGACACCGGGAAAGGAAGAAGCAATGAGAAAGATTAAGAAATAATTTACTATTGCCCTTGGCCTAACAAACAATATTTATTTAAATACATAAATAAACCAACCACGAGAAATAAGAGATCATACTATTACTATTCTGAAAATCTTTTGAAATTCCAGAAAGTGGGGAATGTTTTCTTCTGTGTAAGATGGTTATGTAACAGCCTTGAACCACAGAAATCCCCCTAAGGACTTCAAATTCTTTGTCAGTAGGATGTGCATGGTACATTTTCATGAACCTCAGAACACTAAAGATACTATTTTCTGTTTTCCCCTAAATCTTCTGGATCGTAAGCATGATTATTAATTTTATTTGCCAAATGACTAAAAAAGAAATATCAGACACTAACCAATTATGGATCAAGTACTTCCTGATGATGCACTGGGAAGTATACAATTTTGCCTCTGTAGCTCTCTTGACAAAGATGTTGCCTGAACCTAAATATGAGGAAATAATCAGACAAATCTAGATGCAGGACTTTTTTCTACAAGACACGGGGACTAAACTTTGAAAACAGTCAATGTCTCAAAAAGCAACAGCAAAAAAAAAAAAAAAAAGGGGGGGGGACTATACTAGATTAAACAGACTAAAGAAGATACATAATACATGATCTTTACATTCAACATCACACATTTCTGGGGGTAACTGGGAGAAATTTAAACAAGGTCTGAACATTGTATGTATACACATATATATGTATACACATATATATTACATGTGCTAAAATATAAGCATAAATACAAAACGTACTTATGATGAATCTTGGGGACTTGATGATACAATGTTTACACAGGTTTTAGGAGATAAGTGCCTAAATACTTAAGGCAAAAAGATAATGAAGTCTATTGCTTATTTTGAAATGGCTTAACAAAAAATAAGACAAAATTTTAATTGGAGAATACAAGGGAAGGACATAAAAATATTCACTGAACATATCTTTCTTATTCTTTCAAGATCTAATAAATTTGAAAATTTTCCAAGCAAAAATTGGAGGAAAAAAAAATCAGGTACCAGACAATAGCTTTGCCTGACTAACTGGTGGGTGGAAGGGCCTTAAAAACAAAAGCAGCAGGGCTAGAGCGGTGGCTCAGAGGCTGGAGTGCTTGCCCGTGTGCACGAGGACCCAGGTTCAAACCCTGCCACCACCAAGTGTCAGAGAAACAAAGGCCAGATGAAAAACTACATAGAGTTGATTTTCTTTCCAAAAAAAAAAAAGGAGACAGAGAGAAAATGACGGGATCTTCTCTCAATCCCAAAATGTTGCCTAAGAGATCAATTCATAGCCCAGCAATTGTGTAAAACATTTTTAAAGGCAGTTTTTCTAATGTAAGAGAACACTGTGTTTGGTGAAAGGGTAAGAATAATTGCTCAGATGAAGGAAATATATAGGATTTATTTCACCTGACTGGCCCATCCACCTTGGGATGGGAACCTTAACGGCTGAGGCTAAATTTATCAAAACAAAAATCCAATTGACTAAGTTCCCTATTCCATATAATCATCAGCAGTATGTTCTGTTCCCCCACCACTTCACAGAATTTAGTTGCTGGAAGGCAGAAATCATGATGTTTACATGTTATTTACGTAACTGTACAGTATTTCAATATAGCACTGTTTTTAAAGATAAACCTTTAATAAAGTGTTTGGTAATGCTATTAGAGAAGAAAATATAATAGGCTTTTCTTAATCTTCTCTCCCAGTCCCCGTCCTTTAACCATTCTCAAACTCACCTCTAGGCAAAAAAGCCCAAGCTTTTCTCCTTGTTCCTTATAGCGTACCATTAGGTGAAAAGTGGGTAGGCAAAAGATCAGTATGACTTTTTTAACTTACCTTAGTTCCAGGTTTAGACATTTTTAGTGCATAGGTTGATTTTCCCAGTGCTGAAAGAAACCCAGGAAAGCTACAGAGAATTAGAGGCACAGAGATATTTATACTGGGCTGGTTTCAAATCAAACATTTGTTGAGTCATGAGAATAGGATCCAAAAATTGAGTCAGTCATTTAGAGTCTATTGATGGTTTCTAGAAAAACAACTGGGATTATGAAATAAAAGAAAGCTTCAGTACCCCCTTTAATGCTTACCAAGCCCTGCTGCATTATAGACCTTGCTGAGTCAAGACACCAAAATCCAGCCAATTTTAAAGGTTTTAAAAATTAGAAACAAAATGTCTCTCTTCCCTGGACAATTTGCACTTTTCAGCAAGCAACCTCTTTGAAATTCCTCCTTTTTCTTCAACAAAGCTTCTGGAAGAACAAGAGTCAAAACACCACCTTCCAAAATGACACATTCTGAAGGCAACAAAACTTCCATGATAGCTAAAGGCAATAATTCATGACCTCGTATCTACAAAACAGTCACCACAAAAACATTTGTGGGACAATTAGAAAAAATTTTAATATGGACCGTATATTAGATATTCTATCGTACCAATGTTTAACTTCTTAAATTTGTAGTATGACTAGGTAAGAAAATGGTTTTGTTTTTGAGAAAAGGATGCTAATATATTTATGTGTAAAGGTCCAAGATGTCTATAACCTACTCACAAATTATTAAGCTAATAATGTTGTGTAGAGGGTGGTAAAGTGAATGAATGGGGCAAAATGTTGACAATTTGTGAACTTACACAAGAGGTATATGGGAGTTCATGGACCTGTTCTTGCAACTGTTCTTTAATTTTGAAATTTTTTTCAAAACACAAACTGGAAATGGTTCTACTCCATAAGAATCATGACACAGTATACAGAAAAACAGAAAGTCACTATAGGATTCCAGAACTTGCTACCTGCTAGGTGGTCTTTCTTTGCCCACAAGATCATCTTTGAACCTGTTCAGAAAATTTTTTTGGCCCTCAACACACCTTTTACTTTAGGCATGAGAATACATCCTATGTAAACTCAAAAAAATAATAAACCATCCCCCTCCATTTTAATTTTCCTAGTCTCATATATTCTTCTCAAAAGTTCAACTTCCTCATCTTTCTACTAACAAAATTGTCCAAATATTTTTGTAAATGGGATACCCATAAGTTATAATCAATACAAAACATGACAAAAGTGCTTGATATAAAGAATGAGAAACAAAAATTAAGTTATATGCTTAGTTTTTTGAATTTTTAAACTTGTAAGAAAATATCTTATCAATATCATTAACAACTTCCCAACTACCCTTTATTATTCCAATGTTTATTTGGTAATGCTCTGCTTGCTTGAATTTCATCTTAAAACTATGAGAACTTCAATTAGAATTAACAACATTTGGGACTGGAGTGGTGGCTCAGCAGTTACGGTGCTTGCCTGGCACGCGCATGTACGCCAGTTTGAACCCCAGCACCACATATATAGCGAAGTTTTGGAGCAATGAAAGCTACATGAAAAAGTAAATAAAATTGGGAAAAAAAAAAGAATTAACAACATTTGAGGGTTAACTTTCATTTTTCAAATAAAAGCAGTCCTTTTTTTGACACAATTACTAACTAAATGGCCAGTGAGCATATGAAATAACATTTATCAATAATCAGATTCATTTCACAAATTGGAAACTGTTTTCCTTTTTTGTAAGGAATAAGGCTTTCCCAATCAAACGTAAACTGTAATTCCCTATGTCACAGAATGACAATGAAAAAACCTTTTTTTTTCCCTAAAATTAGAAGTAAAGCTTTATCTTTTTAATAAAAGATTACTTTTTAGCTCGTTTATTGGAAATTTGAAGCAGAAAATGAAAAATAATTTTTATACAAGTTCATTAAGTTTCATACTTTAAGGACTAAAATACCTTTTTATAAAACTATTTCTGTTATATTTATATGCCAACAAATCATACTTATATTCCAATTATTTTCTTAAAGCAATAGCAATCATCTTTTAAATAGTTACAAAGAACTATAAAAAAACTCAACTCAAGAAAAAATGAAGTCTTTCATACAAATTAAAATATGACACATACTTGTAAATCTATGAACTCTTAAATATTTACACACACACACACACACACACATAAAATGTGACTGCCTTCATCAACATGTTGGCATCACAAACATGAGTCTTGTGATGTTCTATAAATAATATGTTTACAGGAAAGTCTAAATTTTAGTTGAGGTTCAACCTTAACATTAATGAGTATGAATGGAAAAAAAGGAAAGATCTTAAATAGGAAAAACAAAGTCCTCAAAGTCTCATTAACAGCAAGAATGCTATCCCAATTTTGTTTCAAGATGGGAACCATACTCTTCATCTTTGTATTTCCAGATCTCTGAAAATAAAAGAAAAATTCATATTAATAATTTAATTTTCTATTGACTTCATGCAAATAAGAAACCTTGGCTATTTACAAAATCACATAAATTATAGGGACCAGATGATAAATTAGTGATAAAAATAAAGTTTATTAAGTTAATCATATCATTTTTGTGTCACATTAGTTTATAATATCTTATGTTATATAATTCCATTAAAAAACTGGCAAATTGTGAGATAGGATGAAACTAAAATTTTTACTGTTAGTTCCCATTTCTTTTGCATGATCTCCATCAGATTTCCAATTCTTAATCTCAGCATTTATTAACTAAAAATTATGACTTTTTAAAAAAAATGCAATGTACATCTTAAAAATGTATATGCTACATAAAGTAAACAGTATCTTTCATAGACTTGAAAAATTGTAATTCCTTAAAAAGTTAAGTATATGTCCTTAGGTATATGCCCATGTGAATGAAAACATACCCTAGGAATTAGACCAGAAACTAGGTAATTCCTAGAAAATGCAGAGTCAACACACAGGCAAGGCATTAACTTTCTCAACAGGACCCCTAAAGATCAGGAAATAATGCCAAGAATTAATAAGCACAATGGCACAGCAAAGGAAATAGGAATGTGAAGATAGAACCTACAAAATGGGAGAAAATGCTTGCTGGCTTGTCTTCTAATAAGAGGATTAATACCTAGAATATATAAAAAACTCAAATTTAACACACAGAAACACACACAAAAAAAGCCCACAATAAGAACCCAGTTAGTAAATGGGCAAATGAACTACATAACTAAACAAGACACTTCTCTAAAGAAGAAATGCATATTGCCAATATATGAAAAAAATATTCAATATCAGTAGCAGTTAGGGAAATGCAAATCAAAACTACCCTGATTTCATTTCACTCCAGTCAGAATGGCAGCCATCAAGAATACTATCAATAGGGTCTGGAGAGGTGGCTCAGTGGTTGAAGCGCTTACTTGGCATGTGTGAGAACATGGCTTCAAATGCCAGCACCACATATACAAATAAGAGTCAGAAAAGCAAAGGCAAGATGAAAAAATAAAGTTGATTCTCTCTCACTCTCTCTCAAAAAAAATACTAACAATAATAAATGCTGAAGAGAATATGGAAAAAAAAGAACACTTTTACACCGTTGGTAGGATTGTAAATTAGTACAACCACTGTGATGTATGGAGATTCTTTCCTCAAAAGACTAGGAATGGAACCACCATATGACCTAGCTACACCACTCCTTGCTATCTGTCCTAAAGAATTATAATCATCATACTACAGTATACATGCATACCCATGTTTATAAGCACTTATTCACAACCAAACTATGGAACCTAGGTATCCATCAATGGATGAATGGATAAAGAAAATGTGTACTAAATGGAGTTTTATTCAGTCATAAGTAAAAATGAAATTATGTCATTTTCAGGAAAATGGATGGAACTTGAGAACATTATGTTAAGCAAAATAAGCCAAACTCAAAAGGTAAAGGGTTGCATGTTTTATCTCATATGTGGAAGCTAGAAGAGAAAGAAGAAAGAAAGAAAGAAAGAAAGAAAGAAAGAAAGAAAGAAAGAAAGAAAGAAGGTAGTGGTCTCATGAAAACTGAAAAGAGATCAGTAAGAGTAGAGGAAAGGGACAAGGGAGAAGAAAAGGGGTGGGAAAGCGGACATACTGGGCAATGATATTGGCCAAATTACATTGTTACATTGTGTGCATGCATAACATGTAACAACAAATCCCTCCATTATGTACAATTATAACATACAAATGAAAAATAGAAAGAAATGTCTCCACAAACACTTGTATACAAATGTACACAACAGCATTATTCACAACTGTTAAAGAGTGGAAACAACCTGAATGTTCATCAACTGATGAACACAGCGGTAGATCCAGCCCTAGAAACAAAGTGTTACTACATACTACAACACAGATGAACCTTGAAAATATTATGCAAAGTAAAAGAAGTCAGTCATATTATGTGATTCTACTTATATGAAATGTCCAGAATAGACAAAGTAGATAACTATTTGCCAGGGGCTGGGAGTAAAAGTAGATATAAGGGGTTGGAGAAATGGGGACTGACTGCAAATGTGTATGGACTTTCATGGGTTATGAAAATATTCTGAATTTGTACATGGTGAAAGCTGCATAAACTTGTGAATATACCAAAAACCAATGAATTATTTTAAAAAGGTAAATTATTTGTTATGTGAATTATGTCTCAATAAAAATAAAGAATAAGTTTTTCCTACCCTAGACACCCCAGTCTATTCCTCAAGGAAAAAAAAAAAGTTTACTTCTTTATAACTTTTCAGAAAAAGTTTAGGCACATAATTAGCATATGAATGATAATTCTATTCTATTTTCAAACACAGGAGACAACATATAAATTTTCCTCCTGAGTTTAGAGATCATTCAATAACCACATAATATACTTCATTCTTTTTCTTCTGTTTTTAAAATATTTCATTCTTCTTAAAGATCTACTCCATACTACGGATGAATTATTTCTTTAGACATCAGTCCCTCTGCTGAGAACCATTTGGGGTATTTCCAGTTAACAGCTATTTCAAACAATGCTGCAATGAAGCTCTTTTTAAAAGAGACCTTTCTAGGCTAACAAAATCCCAATATGGGAGGAGTAAATTCAAGACATCTACTGTGTAACACTGCATCTGATGTTATAGCAATATATTGTATTCTTTTTTTTTTCATAAAGAGAAAGGGACAGTGTGAGAGAGAATCAATTTTATTTAGTTTTTCCTGTGACTTGTGTTGCTCCAACCCTTTTTTGTGTATGGGGTTCTGGGGTTTGAAACTGTGTCCTTGCACATGCCAGGCAAGCGCTGTAACTGTTGGCTCCAGCCCCAATATACTGTATTTTTGACAAATGCTAAGAGTAGGTTTTAAGTGTTCTTACCATGAAAATAACAACTTATCTAAGATAATATACATACTAACTGGTTTTATTCAGTCATTCCAGTGTATATATATTTCAAATCATCATGTTGTGCATGATAAATATGATTTTATGTGTCAATTTAAAAATGTACATAAAATAAAAAGTTACAGATCTTTATGTATATTAGTATATCTGCAAAATAAATTCCAAGAAGTGAAACTGTTAAGTCAAAGAATATTTGTAATTTGTAATTTTGATTTTTGTCAAACTGCCCAGCAAAGAGTCAAGACTCAAAAAGTTTCAGACTCTGGCATTTGGTGAAATCTATGCAAATACTCCAAAATCTAAAATTTGAAATATTTCATTTCAGAATAGGGATACTTAACCTACATACTACATTTATTATTTTATCCTTGTCTCTATATTTTTCTATGAACTACCTATTCATGTAGTTTTGTGTTTTTCTATTGTTAGCCTTTAAAAATACTTTAATGTAACAAAGTAAACTAATTTCTATCTAAAAATACCCCACAGACTTGGATTAAATAACTTCCAATAAATTTGTCTATAACCATGTTCTCTACTTCATCCATAGTCTTTTAGTGTTAGGTAATCAAATTTTCATATGGATTATTACCTTCATGTGCCATTACCAAATCAATTAATTAACTGATGTGTAGGGGAGAGGTGAGAAAGAAGAGAGGAAGAAGAAAAGAGGGAATCAAACTTAACTAAGTATGAAGGAAAGTAGTGTCTTTGGACAGTGCAAATTGTGTCAGACAAATAGCAAAGACAAAATTGTATTTGCCTAAAATTTCATAGGTACCACTTTACTATTTTGGTTTTCTCACTATAAAATACTGCAAATATGGGTATATAAAGGTCTATGTACGCTGTTGGGAGTGGTGGAAAAAATTGGCACAGGTTAGTAACATAATATTCTGTGCATTTTGTATACATGTAGAATATTTCCCCAAATGAATTAGTTTTAAGCAGCGTGCATTATAAATGCCTACCAGTGATTGGATGTAGGAACACTATCCTGCTGCTTGTTTGGAGCCTGCTGCAGGAGGTACAAGGCTGTCCAGCTGCTGGCGATGTCCTGTATTAATCAACCATTCATAAAACTTGTTCTCCACAAGTATCTGGAATTGCTTTCTTTGATCCCTAAAATTGTAATTGAGATAAAAAAATAATATAAGAACACTAATTTCATGTAAATTTTACTCCAAGTGATAAAACTTTAATGGAATAATGGTAAATGAATGACTATTTCAAGTTACCTTTTTATTCTCACTTTTTAGGCTAAAAAAAAAAAGAATGGTCAGATACAACATCCTCTTTGTCTTATTCATTGTCAGGTACTCACTAAGGACCAAGTGAATGCTGGGAAGTGTTTTGACTGATGGGAATAAACTTGAAAAGAAAAGGGGTGACAGGCGTGTGGGCAGCTGATGGTGAATGACTTCAGAGGGCAACACGCACCCTGTGGACTATACATTCTAGTAGAGAAGACAGATAAGAAATAAAACAAATATCTGATATACATTTTAATGCCTTGGAGAAAAACAGAACAAAGTAACAAAATAGAGAGTATTGGGGAAGCAATTTAAAAAAAAAAAAAAGAAGAGGCTGAAGATGATACTTGGGCAGAGGTCTGAATGAAGTTACGGAAGAAGCAAAATGATTATCTGGTGAGGACTGCGAAGAAGAAACAGAAATGACAAAGGCTCTAAAGTGAGAACAAATTTAACATTTTCAAGGTAAGAAAGAGAAGACAGGGGGCAACTTAGCACTATCACCTAGGCTTTGGTGCAGCTAAGACCTTGCCTAGCTGTATGTTTTTCTAAACAATTCCACAGAACACCAACAGAAGACAAGGCTACCTGGGATGATGAAAGATCAAGGCAAGAACAAAAATACTCCATAATTATATCTCAGTTCAGAGGAAAAAAATAAACGTTGTAGTCCAAACCATAAAAAAATACTAAATATCATCCTTTCTTGGCTATTTTTTCTTTTTTTAAAGAGAGAGGGACAGTGAGAGGGAGAAATAGAGAATCAATTTTATACAGTTTTTCACGCGACTTTCGTTGCTCTGACACTTTGTTGTGTATGTGGTGCTGTGGTTCAAACCCGTGGACTTATGCCTGCCAAGCAAGCGCCATAACCACTGAGCCACCCCACTGCTCCAGCCCCTTTCCTGGCTAATTTTGACTGCTGCTTCTTTACAATTAGTGTTTTAGTTCTACTTCATTTTCCTTCACCTAGAGACAAAAATTAAGTTACCAGTCATGGAATTACTCTCACATCCAGATGGCCTTCAATTCACAATAAAGCCATGTTTCCTAGAACTCTCCCCAAATCACCGAACATAAAACAAAATCCAACCATATGTTCTTTTTAATACCTTTTCACTGAGATGAAACAGTTCTCTTCCTCCTTGGACTGACTTACTACAATCCACCCTTGATTTATATATTTGTTCCTGGTGGTCTTTGGCCAGAGCGCAATGACTAAGTAATGGCAAGCAGACTTTTGTAAGGTGAGAGGGAGTGAATGAGGCCAAAATATGGCAGAAAATGAGCCAAAGAGGGTAAAGGATTCAGTTATTCCAAACATGGTGGGGATACATAATATAATAACCTTAGTCATCTATTACAATAAGCATATTGTTAAAAATAAGATATTTGAGGTAATTTCTACTCCCATAGTAGGAAGGAAATAATCCCAAAATGAAAGACAGTATTTTACACTCAATAAATTTAGTTCTTTTAAAAAATATACTTATTTTTTACATTTTACCATGTATTAGGGAAAACTTTGATAAAAATGGGCATTCGTCTGTGGACCAGCATTAGGGAGACACTCTTGGAGATTGTGACTAACTCTGGTGTGACAGAGCCAGGAAAATTGGTATTTTTAAAATTAGCTCCTTAAACTTCTCTCCAGTGGAAGTCCAGAAAGCCCACAAATATATGAGAAAATGCTCTACATCATTAGTTATAAGGGAAAATGCAAATCAAAACTTCCATGAGATACCACTTCACTCCTGTTAGAGTGGCAAAAATGAAAAATACAAACAACGACAGATGCTGGAGAGGCTGTGGGAAAAGAGGAACACTACTACACTGCTGGTGGGACTGCAAACTGGTTCAGCCACTATGGAAAGCAGTGTGGAGAATCCTCAAAATATTAAGGATGGAACCACCTTACGACCCAGCTATCCCACTCCTGGGAATTTTCCCAAAAGACTTAGAATCAGCATATTATAGCGATATGGCTTCATCAATGTTTTTAGCAGCTCAATTTACTATAAATAGATTATGGAACCAACCCAGATGCCCCTCACTTGACGAGTGGATACAAAAGCTTTGGTACATATATACTATGGAATACTACTTGGCCGTTAGAGAGGATGATATTATGGCTTTTGAAATCAAATGGATGGAGATGGATAGAATTATGCTTAGTGAAGTCTCCCAATCTCAGAAACTCAAGGGTCGAATGGTTTCTCTCATCTGTTGATGCTAGCATATTTGGGGAAGCAGTAGGGCTGACGGCTAACCTAGCAAAACTGCAAATTGAATGACTTTCAGAGCATTAGGGGTGGCTCTATAGGATACTTAGAGGTGTAGGGAGGGGGATGGGGAGGGGGAGGGTACATGAAGAACTCATAGGAGTTTGGAGATTGGGAAGATGGGGGAACCATCCCAGAAGCTGATGTCATTCCTCCACGAACTACCCATTTAACGCATGAGTTCTTCTGGGGGAAACTGCAATAGGTAAAATTCAAGGTGGTCATCCATGATCTGGCTTTTCCCCTCAATAACAAAGTTTATATCCATTGATTGATAATGTTTTGATAATGTTTCCTCCTCAACTGTATGTCTATATTCTTCTAATAAAAAAAAAAAATAAAATTAGCTCCTTAGAGAATTCTGATATACAACTAAGTTTGAGAACCATCAGCATAACAACTAAAATTAATCTATTTAAGTATTCAATTATGGGGCATATTCTACAGGGTTTAACTCATATAAATCTTAGATCTGTCAAATAAACTTAAGAAAAGGGAATCTAATACTTGACTATTCTGCTCATTCCCATCCCAACAATGTTTAAAATACTGACTTGAAATGCAAGTCTTAACAAAAGACACATCATATTTTTAAATTTCTTTGGCTCAGATGAGTGGTAGATTAATTGTTCCCCTATGGGGTTTCAAAGAAAAGAGAAACTATCATGATCTTCTAGGAAGCACTCACTTTGTCAAACGAGCCTCCTTCACAATTTTTTGCCAAATCTGTATCTTCTGTTCTCTTTGACCTAGTGCTTTCTGATATGCAGATGGAAGACCCCCAGGAATCTCTGTTGTGTCCCCCTCCATTTCGAAGGGAATAATAAATACATAGAATTCAGAAGGTGGTAAGAGCTGGAACACACTTGTGTCACTGTTCTCTCTACATACAACCATTGGATTATCCCAATAATTAGGCACTGTAGCAAGGCCTGTCCTGGCCATATGGTCCTCTAGCATTGGGTAGTGGGTATGAAAAGGGGCAAAAGTTACTCTCTGGTTCCCAGAGAGAATAAGTGGGCGTGTAGGCGTCAGAATGTGAAAGATGCAACCCACTGTAGAAGACACGGACAAACGATGGCAAATAGCAATGACTTTAACGTTGTCACAGCTGTGGACGTGCAGAGCAGTCTCTATGGGGCCCATGACAAAGGTACTATTCCTGCACTTCTCAATCGTTACAGATCTGAAAGAAAAAAGAGGTAAATTCAACTAAATTGGATAAACAATAGTTGACTAAAATAATATACTCTCTGATGGCAAGAAGAAAGATCCCAGTCCAAAGAAAATCCCAAATTGTTGGAACATTAAGAAGACTATGCTTACCGTAAGGGAGAGAGAAGGTATATAAAAGATTCATTGCAGCGATGAATCTTGACATGTGCCCCCACCAGAGTATCTGAGCTCTTGGCCAACGTCTGCTTGTAAACCTGGCTCATCACCACCATGCGGTGCATTCTAGGGGCCACATGAGTATTACAGGCAATCTTAGCTCTTTTGGTCGTACCTTCAACTATTTAAGAAAATATAAATAAATGAGAGTTTTAAACCAAGGAAAAACAACCAACCACATGAGCTTATACTTGTTTATATGACCCATGTCTAAACTTAGATACATGTCAGGGAAAAAAATATTTGAGCTGGGCATTAGCTAAAGAGGTGTTTGCTATACTAATCTCTATTCTGTGTATTGGTAATCTTTCATAATTTGTTACAAAAAAATTTAAAACTTATAACCATTCAAGATTGCCAAAAGATCTAAGATTTTTTTCATGTCTACTCTTTAAGTTATATGCCTAAGGTAATATGGTTAGAAAGTGGCAGAGCTGACCCAACACAAGTATGTCCTGCAATATTCCTTACTTTAGCACATCCTAACCTTAACCTCTCTAAATTTCCATACTATTAATTCTGTATTCCTCCTGATTTACTTACTGTATCATTCCATGAATTCTATGTCCCAAGATCATTACTATCTGAGAGCACATCTTCCCATTATACAGTGTCTTGCACAAACTGACACAAAAATCTGTGCAGGTTACCCTAACAGAGCTTCACATGATCGGCTTCTCAGACTCTAACTCCCTGTGAGTCATTAGGACATCCTCGTAAATAATACTGGCCAAATGTGGAGAAGTCAGATAAATATGCCATTATTCTCTTTTAAAAATCAATTAGTGTTTTTGAATTACATATCTGTTATATGCATAATACATGGTTAATATAGAAAAGTAACAGTAAAAGAAAATAAAAATCATTGGGAATCCAAATATCACTGTTAACATTTTAGTACAATCCTATGAGTTGAATATTTTTTTTTCCCTACCTGTCCTACCCTAACAAGGTTCAAAAATTCACTTAAACATATATTCTTTTACGAACATAAAGAATTATATATTATCTCATATATTTATAGAAGTTTTACATATCTGAGAATTTCTGAACTCATAATAGAGCAACAGCTAGATAGAATATAGAATTCTTGGCTTATAATCTTTTTGCTTCAGATTCTATAGATAGTGGTCACCATTTTCTAAGAACTATAAAAATCTGATACAAAACTGCTTTTTCTTAAACATTTGTATGAAAGTCTTTTGTTGTTGTTGTTGTTTGGTACTGGGGATTGAACCCAGAGGTGCCTTACCCTGAGCTATATGTCCCTAGCCCTTTTTAATTTTGAGATAGGATCTTACTAAATTGCTGAGGCTGGCCTTGAACTTGGGATCTTCCTGCCTGGGATTACAGGCATGTGCCAGGGCACCCAGCTGGAAGCTATTTTTTTCTTTATCTTTGAAATTCAGAGACTGAGGAAGTGTATTCTAGGGCAGTTTTCCCCTCACTAATTTTGACTGCACCTGTCTGAATAATAAAGAAACCTACAGAGAAGCCCAGTTCCTCCTAAAACATATATGTGGGCCCAAGAGTCATACAACACTTTAACCAATTGATTTAGCCATTGCTAGAGTATCAGGAATAGATACCCAATGCAAATACCAGATTCTCTCTACTGCAAACTTAAATTTTCAATTTAAAACATCAACTCTGCTTGTGTCTATGTAGCTAAAAAAGATCTCATCTCTACACCAACTCCCTGAGGTGGTTACTATGGGATAGCCAAATTCTGCTGTTGTATAGAAAGTAAGAACGTCTCAAGCAAATGAACATATGAGAGTAAGAGGGAGACAAAGCGGGAGAAAAGCATAACAAAGAAAGGAATAACTGGAGATGGAGTTTGTTAACTAACCAGATGGGCTTTGACTAATGTATCAACTGAGATTACTACTCCCTTAAGAGAGAAAAGTCATATACAAAGATATTCCCTTTTTCTCTTTTATAGTAGTGATATTTTTAAAAAAAATTTAGATCCTCTACAGAAGATGTGTGATCATTAACACACTAGAAAACTAGGTTCCTTGTCATTCAATTTAATATTGACTGAAATATTAAAAAAAAATACCTTGGTGAGCCCAAGCCAATTTCTTTCCAGACTTGAGGCAAGCAGATGTACCAAATGGATTCCCAGTTAAACAGGCTCTCAACCAGGCTTCCAGCTTGTAGAAAGAGAAAGTCTTAGAGATCTTTGAGAAGCCACTCTCTGCATGCAGTGGTTGCCACAGTGCAAGTTCGTGAAGTGGATAAATCTTCCTGGCTCTACTCACTGTGCCTTCAATAAGAAAGCTGAGTGCCACAACAGCTTCTTGAGAGACTAAACTACTATGAGTTGAATGGAACGATGCAGTGAGTTGTTCTGGATCTAAAAGCAGCTCAAGGAGATCTGACAGATGATCAGAGACAAAAGCCTGGTGACTATAATCATTCCAGTTCTAAAAAGAATAAATAAATAAAAAAAAAATCAATGGGACTAGAGAGGTGGCTCAGCAGTGAAGCACTTGCTTGGCACGTGGGAGGACCCTGGTTTGAACCAATACACAATTGTGTTGGAAAAACAAAAACCAGATAAAAAAATAAATAAAATTGACACTCTTTCTCTCTCTTAAAAAAACAAAACAAAAATCAAAAGGAAGCACTCTTAGTAGAACCAAGAGATTCTATAAGATCTGAAGTTTTTACGTTTTATTCTGTATTCATACTTTGCCTCGTTCCCTCAAAAGAGTTTGTGGCTACGCATAGCAACTTTCTTATGTGTATGTGATAGATATAAAATAAAATAAAAAGGGCTGGGTATGTAGCTCAGTTGTAGAGTGTTTGTCTAGCAAGCTCAAGGCCCTGGGTTCAATCCCCATCACTGCAAAACAAATAAAAAACAAAAGTAATGCAAGCTGAGTAGCACTTATCCCAAATGCTTAAGAGGAGATGCATTTTAGACCTGGGATTTTTTTCAAATTTTGGAAAATCTGTTTATGGTACCAGGAAATTCATTTCTACACACAACCTGAAGGTAATTTTATAAAATATTTTAAGTATGCCTGTATTTTGACTGTAATCTTTTCTTGAAGTCAGATGTGGAATTTTCTATTTATGACATCATTTTGCCACTTAAAAAGTTTCAGATTTTGGAGCATTTTTAATTTCTGATTTTCAGTAAGGGATGCTCAATCTGTACTAATAAATATCTCTTAGTGTGTGCTAAGCATTAAGTTATATATATACTTTAATATACTTAATCCTAATAATAATCTAAAGTAGAAACCATTATTATACCTATTTTATAGGTGAAGAAATGGAGATATAGAAAGGTTAAGACATTCTCCCAAAGTCACACAGCTAGTAAATATTTTTAAAGTTTCACTTTAAACATGAAAACACTCACCAAGGACATTCAATCAATGAATCACTGGATTTCTTAATTGACCTCCTCTAATAAGACAAGGAATTTCAAATTTTACTATGTAAAATGATTATACAGCAACTAGATCTAAGTAAACTGCAACTTCAGGGATAAGCTTTGAGTTGACAGATCTCCCAGTGATTTGGCTTGGTCATTTGACAGATATTGTTTTAGCATTTTTTAATTGGCATAAGCAATATTAAATGATGAATAAGTAAACTGAATAAACTCAGTAAACTATGTGGTGAGTAGACAATGTAAACAATCACTGCACAGTGAGATAAGACCTATATTAGTGATTTGTAAAGCTATTCAATGAGCAAGAGAGAAACAATCATCTGTACCTGGGGAAAAAATTATGGTGGAGTATTGCTTGAAAGATTTTTGATTGATGTTGGTAGGCAAACAGATAGATAATAGCATATGAAAACATCACTTTGTTCAGAAAACTGAAAGTACTGAATGGGGTACAGGAAGCATGCAGAAAAATGGCTACTGAAATCATAGGCAGGGACCAATCATGAAAGGCCCTATACAAAGTATTAAAACATCTGGACTTTATTTTGTGTGCAAGGGACTTTCCAATTATTTCTAAATAACTACACTTATTTTTCCTTTAAGTAAATTCTCATTCAGATCCCAGAGATAAAAGATCAAAGCAGCGCTGTTCTCGATTTCAACCTATGATTCCTCCCTCTTGCTCCATTCCCCTCCCTCAAAGCACGCCCTGAAGTGCCTCCATGGAGTACAGTATGAAAACGACAATGACAATGAAGGTTCATTGATGGAGTTCAGACAGCAGATGAATACAATGCATCTGGCATTTTATAAAGTCCAGTATGGTAGGGAGCAACAACAGACTAGAAGTTGAGTGACCAGCTAGAACTTAATGACATAAATCAAGGCAAAAAGAAAAAAAATTAGATAAAAAAGGTCAAGATAAAAGGAAGAAAAAGAACAGAATTAAAGAATTGCTTTGGGGCAGCATTAGTAAGACTGGACAACTAATTATAAACAAAGGTCAGGGGAAAGAGCCAGCGTGGGTGGACCAGTGGTAATTTCCACTAGCATAGGGAGTACAACTTAAGTCAAATAAAGACAGTTGTACAGTAAGGACATACAGTTGTCTCCCAACTAAAGCAGAGGCAGGCCTCAGAAGAACTGGAACCATAAAGTCATCTGAAATCTGCGTCTCTTTCAGAGGCCAATGACTCTCTGCATATGTGTTCCATTGCTTCTTTTTCACAGATGAGAAGCATCCTGTGCTTCACTGATTACTATAGTTTCTATTTCTAATTCCTCATAATTGTGCATCATCCAATAGTACAGTGGCTGTTCTAAAGGCTCCCAGTGCTGCATGCATTTTTAGTTCAAGTACCCATCATTAACTGGTAATTTCTTCAGTTCCTAAGGGGATTGATGGCCCCAAGTCATCCTCTTAAATTAGACTGATTTCAAATGTATAGCAGCATCAAATGAGCTGCTCCACTCAAAAGTCCTGGTCTAATCAGCTGCTGGGAGAGGTCATGGTAGAGCACAAACCAGAGTTGCCATTGCCTGGTGCTGACTGTGTAAGAGTCCCATGGTGGGGTAGCCCAGATTCTCATAACCATTCAGAAACAGGCACTGCCACTGCCATTCAAAGAGGAGAAGACGAGACAAGTTAAGTGACTGCCCCAAAACACAAGACTATGCAGTGGTAGAGCCAGATCTGAATGCAGATTACCTTGGCTCAAAACACCGCCTCCAAGAGCACCCACTCTAGGAAGGAGCAACCTGGGCAGAGCGCAGAGCATGACTGGCATCTCTAACACATGTGGATTTAGAGTCTAAATAGGTATAGGGTGTCGATCTACGTGAAGAAGAAAATACGATGCAAGAGCTGTGGCATGGGGACAAACCTGGGAATCACAGATACGTGAAGTCCTAGGAACAGACAGTACTAATAAGTGAATATGTTAACTAGGAAGAGAAAAGTGCCTCAGGCAGAATACAACGGTACAGAGACATGCAAGAGTCAGGGGGAGAGAAGCTCATGAAGAAAAGAGAGAAGTAACAATCAAAAGCAGAACCAAGAAGGTACAGCATCACGGAACACAAGAACAGACAGGCACATCAAAAAGATTATAAAAGTTTCAGAATACTTTTAAAGAGCCTGCATATGACATCAGTATTGAGATTTGTACTTAAGTGTTTCAAAATACTCACGCACACAACGAATCAAACAACAACAACAACTTTATTTTTCTTTACAAAAACAAAGAAAAAAATTTTCTTTTCCTTTTTGGTACTGGGGATTGAACCCAGAGGGGCTTTACAATTGAGCCACATCCCCAGTCCTTTTTATTTTGAGACAAGGTCTTACTAAGTTGCTAAGGGCCTCACTAAGTTGTTGAGGCTGGCCTTGAACTTGCGATCCTCCTGGTTCAGCCTCCTGAGCCACTGGATTACAGGCATGCACCACTGTGTCCAGCTCAAAAAACACATTTTCTAAAACTTGTAATGTGAAGTGGCTAACATTTAGATTGTCATGGTTGTAGGATTAAACAATATAGAATTTTTTTCTTTTTTCTTTTCTTTTTTTTTTTTTTTGTGCTATGGATTGAACCCAGAGGTGCTTAACCACTGAGCCTCATCCCCAGCCCTTTTATTTTGAGACAGGATCTCACTAAAGAAGATATTTTCAGAAAATTTTTTTCAGATTTCAACAAATTTTGTAAATACTACATCTTCTCATTTATTCTTAGTCAAATAAATAGATGCAGTAAACTTGCCCCCAAATCATGCAATTTTTATACCAGTGAAGGAACTGAAGCCACTTCTCTATTTTGATAAAGACTGCACACACAGGATTATGAAGAGTAAAGCACAAAAACCAAAAAAGAAATAAAATCACTGGCCTGTATAAGGTACCCCAACATAATTTTTAATGAAAGTAAGCCATCTTCTTCACAAATCGTCCATTTCAGAGAAAGACCAAGATAAACAGTACCTTATTATGACAACTGGATTTTTCAGTCAGGTCAGGAGACTGAGCTCTACTTCTGGGACTAGGCCACTCTTCTCCAATCAAAGATGTCCTCAGGGAAACCTTATTTAACTGTTGTATGTATAAAAAGAGCAGAAACTGTAGAGTGTCCACTGAAAGCTATTCAAGAAGAAAATAAAAAGATGAACCCAGGACTTAAAACCACATAAATCACTAGTCTACAAGGAAGTATATATAATAAACTAAGTTTAAATAACAGTTTGTGATCCTAAAAAAATTTCAGAAACATTGCTAGTATTTGATATGCAGTTCCTACAATTAAATTTGAGTCACTTACCTTTGTAAAAAGTCACAAATATTCTTTCCCAAAACTAATGAAAAGGATC
This sequence comes from Aplodontia rufa, assembly GCA_004027875.1. NCBI lineage: Eukaryota > Metazoa > Chordata > Mammalia > Rodentia > Aplodontiidae > Aplodontia > Aplodontia rufa. The sequence goes on from PVKS010000984.1 coordinate 63,559, forward strand.
AAGTACATATTATTAAGTACATCACTGTAGAAGTTAAATCTTACAGTTGAAAAGAAATAACATTAATTTGAATAAGTAAATTAACAGATATAAGAAAAAAAAGGAAATTTGGTCAAAACAATAGGTTTTACCTAAAGTTCACTGATTTATCAAGAAAGTTTAGGATATCAGTGTAACAACTGAAACTGTATATAATTTCTTGTGCATTTTATGAGATAGTAGACCTCAGGTTTTCATAAGGTTCTTAAGAGGTTGTTAGATTTAAAGAAAGAAAAAGAAAACATTACTGGGCTGTTAGCTATTTGAGGAAGTGTGTGGTTTGAAGCTCATAATTTGAACCTTGTGATTATCATTAAGTACCCATCACCATACACACATAAGAGGCAAAAAAGTGAAGTGACACATCCAGGTCTGCAGTTATATTTACATATCTACCTGACTTCCAACCTGGCTAAAACCTGTCATCTGGGGAACTTAAAAATAAAGATTCTCAGGATCACCCAGATCTATTCAACCAACAGTCAATGTAGAGCCCCGTAAAAGCATGAATTTATTAATTTTATTTTTCAAAACTTAAGATAACTGAAGATTCACATGCAGCTTAAGATGTAATAGAAAGAGATCCCATGTAACTTTAACCCAGTTTATCACCTTGCAAAACTATAATACAATGGTACAACTAGGATATCAGTGTTGAAGTAGTCACGAAGAGAGAACATTTCCATTAACACAGGAATCTCTCTTACTGCCTTTTTACAGCCAAACCCACTTCCCTGCTACCTTCAACCCTTCCCTAACCCTTGACAACCTCTCATCTACTCTCCATCTCTATAAAAATTTCAAGAATGTTACACAGGGCTGGAGTGGTGGCTCAGCAGTTATGGCGCTTGCTTGGCATGCCCAAGTACACAGGTTCAAACCCCAGCAACCCATGTACACAACCAAGTGTTGGAGCAATGAAAGCCATGTGAAAAACTCAATAAAAATTGATTCTCTGTCTCTCTCTCCCTTTAAAAAAAAAAAAGAATGTTTATAAATGGAATCATACAGTACACAACCTTTTGATATTAGCTTTTCCACTCAGGTAATTCCTTGATTCCATACATACTTCCAATAAACATTTTTTTTTTGTTATCTCATTATATCCTTTATATGGTCTACCCGAGACTATAAAATTCTTGCTTTTTCCATTTTTAAATCCCTAGTAACTAGCATAGAACATGCTACATAACAAGCACTCAAAAAAATTGGAACTTCTTGAAGGTCTTAATTCATCTCCATATCCACAGCATTCACATCTGTACCTGACAAATTAGGTATTCAATAAATACTTAATTGATGAATAACTGCAATGGCCTGTCCCTCCTGGTTGAATGACAAACTTTTCAATTTCCAAAAGCTTTAGCTATTTCCCCATGTTGCAGAGAACTGGCTTGATGCTAACTACTTTTTCTCTTCAAAAGGTGCACAGTTAGTGGCATTTCCCAGCCTCCCTTGCAGTTAAATAAGGTATAACTGAGTTACTCAATGAAAGTGGGTGAATTTACATTTATATCTACCACTTTCAAGCCTGACCCATAAAACTCTCTCAAAAGAAACAGAAGCAAAGGACTCTGAGGGCCTAACAGGCACAACTGTGGCAAACTATTATTATTTGCAATTGTTCACCTCCTCATCTTACAAACATCTTACAAACCAACCCACGGCCATTAGATTTCCCATAATTCCTGTGAGACAGTTTACCTTCCTACCTCAGTGTCTTTATGCACATGACAGAGCTTTAGCCAATGGAATGAAATTAGTTGTAGTTGATATCTGAACAAAAGTCTTGAGAGGCAGCATGAGAGCCTAGAAACAAACCCACATACATAATGAACTAATTTTTGACAAAGGTAACAAGAACGAAAAAAGGGGAAGGGATAGTCTCTTCAATAAAAGATATTAGGAAAACTATGCATATGCAAAAAAAAAAAAAAGGAAGAAGAAGAAAAAGAAACAAAAGAACTGGGCCCACAGTTTACACCATACACAATCAACTCAAATGGATAAAGGACTTACACTTAATACCTAACAGTAAAAATCATAGATCAGGAAAATCTCCTTGATATTGGCCTTGGTATGATTTTTGGATATGACACCAAACCAACTTTTATTGTTCTAAGCCACTGAAATGCTATGTTTATTTGTTACTGTAATTAACCTACTGTAATTAATTACAATACTTACTTTGTGAAGTCTTTCCATATCACCAGGCAACAAGAACAAAAATAAATAGGACTAGATCAAACTAAAAATCTACACAGCAAAGAAAGAAATCAATGAAATGAAAAGGAAACTTACAAAAAGAGAGAAAATAGTTGCAAACATTTATCTGATAAAAGCATCAAAAATATTTTGTGAACTCCTAAGTTCAAAAGGAAACACATCAGATGACCTGGTGAAAAATAAGCAAAAAACCAGAATAGGTATTTCTCCAAAGAAAACACACAAATAGCCAGCAAGTATTTGAAAAGGTGCTTAACATCACTAATGATTTGCAGAATGCAAATCAAAAGCACAAAGAGGTACCACCTCACACTAGGATGTCTATTATTTAAAAAAAAACATGAACTATTAACAATCATTGACAAGGATGTAGAGAAAAAGTAACTACTCTGGTACACTGTTGGTAGGAATGTAGATTGGCACAGCAATTATGGAGGTTCCTCAAAAATTAAAAATAGAATTACTATATGATTCAGCAATCCCACTTTTAGCTGCTTATCCAAAAAACTGAAATCAAATCAGAATCTTACTATACACCTGTACTCCCATGTTCACTGCAGCATTACTGATGATGGCCAAGACACAGAATCAATCTAAATGCCAACAGACAGATAAATGGATAAAGAAAATGTGGTACATGTGTATTATGTACATTCATACAATGGAATACTATTCAGCGTTTAAAAAGAAGGAAATTCTGTCATTTTCAATAATATGAATGGACCTGAAGGACATTATGATTATGAAATAAGCCAGATGCATGTATGTTATATTAATTCACTTGGTTACTGTAACAAAACATCTAAGACAGATTACTTTATAAAGAAAGGAGGCTTGTTTATGCTCACAGTTATTGAGGTACAAAGGTAGAAGGGCTGCATCTGGTGATGGCCTTGCTGCCATAGTCCCAAGAAGTTGCAGGGCATCACATGGCAAAAGACAGGGAGTGTGTACATGTGTGTCCGTGTCTGTCTGCTCTCTCCCTGCTCTTATAAAGCCACCAGTAATCAACCATGGGTGGGCCACCCTAATGACCTTATGTAGTCCTAATCACTTTTCAAAGGCCCCCACCTCCAACACCATAGTCAACAGATTAAGTTTCCACACTCTTAATTCCTCATAATGGGGATTAATGTGAACACATGAAGCCTTAGGGGACACTCAAATCATCCAAATCACATCATATATAGAGTCTAAAATAGTCAAACTCAAAGAAGTAGAATAGAAGGCTAAATGTAAAGTGCTGGAAGGAGGGGGAAATGGATAGTAATGATCAAAGACTATAAAGTTTCAGCTATGCCAGATATTTAGTCTTAGAGATCAACTATATGGCACAGGGCCTAGAGCTGACAATACTGTTTTGTATAGTTAAAATTTTTCTAAAAGGGTAGGTCTCATGTTGTGTTCTTAACACACATAGACAATAACAATGATGATGATGATGATGATGATGATGATGATAATCAGAACAAGAGTAGGAGGAGAAGGTAGAGAAAATTTGGGAAGGTGACAGATATGTTTATAGTTTTGATTCTTGATGGTGTGTGGTTTCACAGTACATGCACTTATCCCCAATTCGTTCATATTTATCCCCAAACTCATTAAGCGTGTACATTCACAACAAATGGGAAAAACCACCATGAGCTTCCTCTCGCTTTACCGCTCCTTCCTTCTGTTACAAGAATAGACATGTGAATTCTTCTCTACTTGATTTCTGAACTTCACGTACCATTATTTTAAACACTAGCTATTCCTACCAATTTATGAGCTCTCTGAGGACAGAGGTGCTGTCTGCTATGATTTGGATGTGGTTCGTCTCCCAAGGGTTCATGTGTTAGAAGCTTGGTCCCCAGTTTTAGCACTGTTAAGGGGTGGTGGGCTTTAAGAGGTGGAGCCTGGTGGGAGGTCTTTAGGTCTTGCTGAGGGAACTGCCCTAAAAAGATTGAGGTCCTAAATGCTCTAACTAACTCGTTGTTATAAAAGAGCAAGACTGGCTTCTCTCCTGCCTCTGAGCTTCCAGTCTCTCCCATGATCCTTCCCTCTTACAATGCTCCCACCATAATACCATGTGACACAGGGGACCCTTACCAGAGCCAGCACCATACTGTCTATATTCTCAGCCTCAAAAAATGTGACCCAGCTGGGTGAAGTGGCACACACTTATAATCCCCAGAAGCTTGGGAGGCTGAGGCCCTAAGCAACAAGGGCTGGAGATGTAGATCAGTGGTTAAGTACCCCTGGGTTCCATCCCAGGTACCAAAAAAAAAAAAAAAGTTTTTTTTTAATTAAAAAAATAAAAAATCAGCCTTTTTTTTTTTCCCCAAGTTACCCAGACTCAAATATTTGGTTTTAGTAATAGGAAATGTACTAATACAAATAACACAAATTGGTGCTGGGGGCAGGATTGTTGCTGATGATTATCTGAAAATGTGGAAATAGCTTTCAAAGTGGGTTTATGGACATACGTTCGAAGAGTTTGGTGAAGCAAGCTATAAAATGCCTAGAATAGTGTAAATAGAATGTTACACATAATTCTGGTGAGGGCTCAGAAAATCTAGGACTAGGGAAGAGCCAGAGCATCTTAGAAACTGGTAAATAATCGTGACCAGATTCAAATGAGGAATATTCCAACAGAAACTGGAGTAAAGGTTATCTTTCTCACACCATTGCAAAGAACGTGGCTGAACTGTGTCCATTTCCTAGCCCTTTATAGAAGTCTAAGTTGAAAAGTGATGAACTGGCATGTCTAGCAGAGGAAATCTCTCCACAATAAAGTACTCAGCTTTTTTCTTGGTTACTTGTAACCATATACAGTAGGATTCAGGAGCAATGGAATGTATAGTTTTAAAGGAAGTAGAGCAAATTTGAAAAATTCACAGCTTGGCCAGTGAATGAGTATGGGCCAACCACCTCTTGCTTATGGACCAGGACAAAAAAGAGGCCTGGAGAGTATTCTCAGAAATTTGCGTGGCTACCTCTTCCATCACAGACCCAGAGGCGTAGGAGGGAAGAACTATTTCAAGGATAACTCTGGTGCTCTCCCTAGGCTTACTGCCCAGGGCGGCCTCAGGATTCCACTCTCTGCTTTCCAGAAAAGCACTCCAAGGCTGATCCAGCTATGGTTGTAGCAGGTTCAGGTACAGCTTATGACACCACTCCAAAGTCCCCAGAACTATGAAGCAACCAGCATGTAAAGCCAGACTGGCACAGCTGCAATCACAGATTTCAACCTGAGACCTACATTATGGACTGACTCCAACAAAACCAGACGAGCAGGGCTGCTTGAGGCCCTGGAAGCCGAGCCCCAGCCTCACAGGGTGCAGACCTGAAGCTTTAAGATTTAATGTCTGCTTTGCCAGGTTCTGGACTGGCTTCGGGGTAGTTACTACTTTCTACTTGTCTATTCTTTTGGAAATGGAAATGTGGACTTGCCCTGGGCTTATCACCACTGTGTACTGGAAGTAGATACGTTTTAATTTTTCAAGTTCAAAGCTGAAAACAGTTTGTCTTGAGTCTTAAAAATGAGACTTTATAGACTTTTGAACTGATTTTGGAAAGAGTTAAGACTTTGGGACTATTTGGATGGATGGAATGATTATGTTTTGTACATAAGGACATGAGTTGTGGGGAGAGAGCAGCAGAACACTATGGAATACTATAGTACATCCTCAATGAACACTCAAATTTACTGAAAAATTAAATTTCTCCAAATTTAATTCCCATAGTAAGGAATTAAGAAAGTGGAAATGTAATTTATGGGACCTTTGGGAGGTGATTAGAGTTAGATAGTCATAAGGGTGGAGCCCCTGTGATTGAATACAGGTGGCTTTATAAAAGAGAGATCTGCATACACACATACTTGCTCCTTATCTCTCACCTTTATGTGGCTCCTAGACTTTGAACCTCTAGAACCATGACTATAAATACACTTCTTAAAAATTTACCCAGTCCATGGTATTGTCTTATTAGTAACAGAAAAGGTGTAATATACTGTCCTAATCATCTTTGAATCCCAGTATGAGGGAGATGTTCATTAAAAAAAGTTAGGTGCCTTTGAGTCTAACATGTCAGTGGGTCTTAATAAAGTCAGTGGAAACACTTTTTCAATTTTAGGATTCTGGTAACATTATTACTTTGGGAGTTGGCAAAGGACTGAACTAATCATTAAATAAATTACTTGCTGAACTGGAAATGCGGACACTGAAATGAAAGGATCACAATGGTCATTAACCTAAAAACTCAAACTATACTGCTGGCACAAAAATTAACAATGGTTTTATTTCCAAAGTTATTAAACGTATGTACACATCAATCCATACCTGATTTCTTTGCTTTTCAACTTCATCTTCAGAAATGCAGTTGGACAGAATTTCAGACCATTCCAGGCGCTCCTCAGGTGTCCTCACCGAAAGACTATCAAATAATTCGAAGTAAAGCCATGCCAGATCCTTAGCCAACTGCAGCTTCCCACACGCAATGCGCCTCCATGTAGACCAGTAGAGGCGTGGGTAAGCTCCCTCTGTGGCCCGGGTTCGCACATAGGTGGCTATCTTCCTGAGATAGTGAAGACTGAACTTGGATGGAGGAGGGACCTGCAAGGCTCCCACTATAAAGGGTTCTGCTTTTACCCAGAGGAGAACTCCTGACTGATCCATATTTTCGCTAAGAACATCTGGATGAAAAGGCTTCTTTGCATACCTAGGAAACAAAGTTTCTTCACTAACTGATTTGAAACATCTCATTTATACATTTTAATGGAAGGCAATCAATCCCTCCCTTAACTGTTTTTAAAAGTACTAAATCAGTTTAAAAAGCACCTACATCAACCAAAAGCAGAAAAGGTTTTTGGTCAGATCCCATTACAATCTATTTGAGGAAAAAAACTGTGGTAAAGCAAAATTATCTTATTTGAATTGTTAGAAATGGATAAAGTCTGGGTTGGATTCCTGCTCTGGTCAGGAAAAGAAGAAGGAATGCGGAGCGAAAAGTCATCCTGTCATGGAAAAAAAACTATGCTCTACCCCTCTGAACCCCAGCCCTTTTTATACATTGTTAAAAATAAGAGGAATAAAATTTCAGAGTTAAATTACACATAGAGGATGGCTGGTTAACAATTTAGACATGTTAGGTGAACATACAGGCTCAATATGAAGGGGTAAACAAGAATGTTCATGTAAACAGGCTATGCCAGGTGCATTGGTGCAGGCCTGTAATCCCAGGGACTCAGGAGGCTGAGGCAGAAGAATTGTGAGTCAAAGCCAGTCTCAGCAACTTAGGGAGGCCCTAAGCAACTTAGAGAGACCCTGTCTCAAAATAAATTATAAAAGGGCTGGGGCTGTTGCTCAGAGGTTGAGCACCCCTGGGTTCAATCTTTGGTACCAAAATATATAAATATAAATAGATAAGTAAACCAAAACCAAACCAAACAACAACAAAAACACTAAATGGAAAAATCCATAGGCTACAAACTAAAGAAAGAGACTTTATTCTTACAGTGACCCTTTTCTGGTATATTCTATCCTGCTCAGTTCAGGTGCAGTTTTGTTCTTTCTTTATTATACATAACAATATCAGATAATTTTATGAAATATAGGGCAAATCATCCTCATCATCACCACTCAATGGCAACTAGTTAATATTTTATTGTACCTCTTCCTTTCCCCCGCCTCCCCTAAGAGACAGGGACAGTGAGAGAAAGAATCAATTTTATTTAGTTTTTCACATGGCTTTTATTGCTCTGACACTTTGCTGTGTACGTGGTGCTGGGGTTCGAACCTGCATCCTCACACGTCAGGCAAGTGCCGTAAACGCTGAGGCCCCCACCCTCCACCGTCTTTTCTACAGACCGGATGTTAACTTGCTTTTAAATTTTCAGTTGTGGGCTGGAGCAGTGGCTCCGAGGTTTTAGTGCTTGTCTGGCAAGCCCGAGGACATGAGTTCAAACCCCAGCACCACGTACACAACAAAGTGTTTGAGGAATGAAAGTCACATGAAAAACTAAATAAAGATTGCTTCTCTCTTTCTCTGTCCCCTCTTTCTTTTTAAAAAAAATTCAGTTGTGATAATATATACAATTCTGTATTACAAGATTCCAAATATATTTCAATTTACTTTTAGACAAGTTAATAGGCTTAAGATTCTTCATGAAGCTGGGTATGGTGGCACATGCCTGTAATTCCAGCCACTTGGGAAGCTGAGGCAGGAGGATGGCTAAATTCAAGGCCAGCCTCAGCAACTCAGTGAGGCCCAAAGCAACTTAGCAAGATCCTGTTTCAAAATAAAAAGAGTGGCTGGAGCAGTGGCTCTGCGGGTTCAGTGCTTCAGTGGGTTCAAAGCACAGCACCACTACTGAATTGTCAGAACAAGGAAAGCCACATGAAAAGCTAAATGAAAAACGATTCTCTTTCTCTCTCTCACTGTCTTTCTCTTTTAAAAAAAATAAAAAGAGCTGGGAATGGAGTTCAGTGGCAAAAGTTCCTGGGTTCAATCTCCAGTACCAAAAATAAAAGTTTTTTTCACAAAAACAAGACAGGTAAAATGTGGATCATTGTTGATGCTGGGCGATGGACTGAATGGACAGATGGGAGCTTTACCTTTTATCCTTTGTGTATATTAAAATTTTGTTATAAAAAGTTCAAAATGTTTTCACTATTATAAGACCCTGATTACCATCTTTCTGCATGTTTTCTGCATTGTGAAATATTTCCCAGAGATTTTCAGATGTATATTTGTGAAATGAAGTAACTGACACTGCTGCAGCTCCTGACACATATTTCCACTGCTTTCCAAAATAACTTTATCAAAACTGTACCTTCATTTGACCAATAGTGCCCATTACAATGAGTACTCCTCAGCATTTACATCATTAAAAAAACTTTCCTTATATGACCGATGGAAAAAGTTTATTATATTTTGCACCTGATTCTGGAAAGTTGTGTTTTGGCGAAACTATTCAAAAAATAATCGACATAACTATTTGGCAAATATTTCGTGTATTTCACCTGCTTTCACCCCCACAATCACCTGTAGATTTACGATTTCCTTTTTCAGAGGAGAAAACTGAAGTTAAGGGACTTACCTAAGGTCATATATCTAGTTGGCACAGCCGTGCATTAGAATTCAGGTTTGAATAAGCAACAGCGCAGCTACAAAGTACTTTGGGAACCCTATGTGGGGTGAACCACTGAGCAAGGAGTGGTCTCAGACAAGAGACCACTGAAGCACCAGGTGAAGGAACGGGGAGCAGGAACTGAAAAGGGTGTGGACGGGTAAATGGCGGCGCTGCTCCACATGGGAACGGCGTGGCGTTGTTCTAAGCACAGCTAAATGATGGGAAGTGTATTAAGAAGATTTCAGTTCTCTCCGAAATGAAAACAGGCTGCTCCTGAGGTACAGAGCCGTTCCCGGAGTGTGCTATCAAAGCCAGATCCTGACGACGAACGCTCTAAGTCGAGATCGACAGGGCTGGGTTTGTAAACAATCGGAAGCTGGGGCCCCTTCCCTCGGGGTGAGCTGGGCTAAGGGTGGTCTGGCCGAGAAACTGACGTGGGCCCGACACGCTTGTTCCGGGGCTTCGCAGCCACCCCGCCGCGGTGAGCCGGCAATGCGGCGTGAGCCGGCCGAGGGCCACCGCAGCCTTCGGGGAACGCTGACATCCCCGCTGACAGGCCCCGGAGCGGACCCAGGACCCCGCCAGCTCCAACGCAGCCTCCCCAGCCTAAGCCGGAGGCCCAGTTTCGAGCTGCCCCTCCCCGGCGTCAGCCCGCGAGCAGTTACCTGCGGAAGCCGGGACCGCTCGTCGTAACTCTCCGCGCGCCGGGCCCACCCTCAACCTCCGCCGCGCGCCGCGCATGCGCGAGGCCCGCACCACCGAGAGCCGGCGGACCGCGCGGCTAGAGCGGCGATCGCCAGGGAGACCAACTTGTTTCTTTCGGTGTAGTCAGTAGTTCCGTGAGTACCGGATCCAGGAACGCAGGACGGACCCGCTGCTGTCGCGCCTTTCTACCCACCGAGCCTACTAGCAGGGCTAACAGGACTTGCTCGGTAATAGTAACGGCAGTTCCCATTTACGGAGCGCTCGCTATGGGCTGCACACATGTAAAACACCTGTATTCACTACCCAAGTCTTCTCAAGAGCAGTTGTAAGTTAAGCGCATCTGTTTTACTGATGAGGACACTAGGGCGTAAAAAGGTGAAAGCGACATACCCCTAAGGTCACATATCAAGAAGGAAGCTGCGGCAAGATTCAAACCCAGGTCTTCTGAAGTGGGCGCCATCCCCCTCCGCCCCCGCGACCCCCGCAGCGTTAGCTCCTTAACTCTCAGCTTTCCTGCCGTGTTACTGCCTCCTGGAAGCTCCTTTGGATTCCACCCAGCAGAAGAGAGCACGAAAAAAAAAATTTACTTTTGGTAGCGGGGTCTGAACCCAGGAGTGCTTAACCACTGAGCTACAACACTGGCCCGTTTTTTATTTTGAGACAGGGTCTTAATAAGGCCTGGCAAAGTTGCTGATGCTGGCTTTGAACTTGCGATCCTCCCATCTCAGCCTCTGGACCCACTGGGATTTCAGGCCTGAGTGACTGCGCGTGACTTACACCATTCAATTTAAGTTTCCATTTCATGATTTCTGAACATTCCTGCTTTCGTAGTTCATTTATCACTTCTGTAGGTATGAGAGATTCAAAGGTAAAGTAGACCATAAATACAACAGTTCCTCTTTTAGGTGTATCCGCCTGAAAGCTGGGGTTTCAGGTTTAAACTGACCTAGGTTAGGATCCAAGCAGTATCATCTAGTTCAGCGACTTGCAGCAAATGTTATCACCTCTATGCCTTAGTTTTCTTTTACTCCCCCCCCCCACCGTGGTGCTGGGGATCAAATCCAGGGGCCCCTACATGCAAAGCAAGCACTCTGCCACTGAGCTACAGTCCTCCCCAACCTATGTCTTAGTTTTCTAAGCAATTAGTATTTGTTGAGCACCATAGGTGTCTGGCACAGTGCACTACGGTTACTGTAGTGAACAAAACAGTTCCTTAATTCTTTTTTTTTTTTTTTTTAAGAAAGAAGGACAGTGCGTGAGAGAAGGAGAATCAATTTTTATTTAGTTTTTCACGTGGCTTTCATTGCTCTGACACAGTTGTGTACATGGGTGCTGGGGTTTGAACCCATGTCCTTGCTCATGCTGGGCAAGCACTGTAACCACCGAGCCACGGGTCCAGCCTCAAGTTCCTTGTTTTCTTAGGGTGGATCATTTAATAGGGAAAATAAACAACACATACTTAAGATACAGTGATTTTAGATAATAAAAATGCTGTGAAGATGGAAAGGAGAGGACTAGGGAAGGCCACTTTGTAGTGCTTTGAGGTGAGGTCTAAAGAATAAGAAACTAGCTACATGAAGATCATAGTCAAGTTAACTTTTACTCAAATATATTTGAGCAGGACTGCCCCAGTTCTAAGGTACAATTCTACACAGGCTGTGAACAGAAATCCAGATTCATGCTCTCATGATACTACCATTTCCGTTTGTAAGAGTGTGGAGAGCAGGGATGGAAACAACAAAATAAATGGTTGTGTAAAAAAATAAGGGACTCAACTGGGCTAATTGTGATTGATTGGATAGGCACATCTTCTATGAGTTGGTGACATTTAAGCTGATATCCAAGTTTAAAAAGAGAGAGAGAACCCATTTTAAGCCCTAATAGATGGAAATACTTCAGGCAGAGGAAAAACAGTGCAAGTGCCCCAGGAAGGAACTTGGAGTATTAATAAAGGAGGGAGGGAGCACGACCAGTTTTTATGGATCAAAGTAAGGTGTATAATAGGTCAGAGTACAGAACATATAAGCCTTTTTTTCCTCCTGGGTTTGTAAGTTAGCATTGAGTTGGACTTTTATTCTACATGCAAATGAAAAGACATTAAGATACGACTTTTAAGAGTAAAAATTAGACGTGTCTTTTTTTTTTAATTCATGGAGGGGACAGAGATGCATTAAAATATTGTGCTAAGATACTAAATATGGAGGCAGGGAGATCAGTTTGTCCTTTTCCAGGTAAGAGAGGATGTGATTTGGCCCAGAGACGCAGTAATGGCTACGTAGTGAACAGATTAAAGATATAGTTGAGAAGTAAAGATCTGGATAGGTTGCACATGAAAGGCATCAAGTAAGAACCTCAGAGGGTGCGTTTACTGTGCTGAATAAAACCCAGGAAAAAATGGGAGAATCAGAGTTCTGCTCCTAACTGTAATAGTTTTTCTTCATTGCATGCTTACTGTATGCCACTTATTGGATAATTTACAGATTTTACCCCACTAAAACCGCACAACATCGCCAGTAAGTGCTTTTACCTTAGTTTTGTTAAAAACAAAACAAAACAAAAAAAAACAATCTTAGGGGGGTGGGGAGTGTCTCACCGCTATGAGGTGCTGGAAGCCCAATCTGAATTTGAGTCGTTCCGCCTCCACGGTCATTTTTCCGTAAACTAGCGGAGCTCTTTTCTATGAAACCGAAAGAAGTGCTTACGGGGTTGCCAGGATACAATAAAGCAAGACCTCCAAAGCAACGCGATCCGCGTACTATTGGCGCGAAGTAACTATCCCGCCTCCTCCCTCGGGAGTCCCTCAGCGCCCTCACCCCGCTAGCACCACAAAGTTAAATTTCGAGACTGCGGAGCAACATAAAACCTCCCTTCCGCAATTGGTCGGTGATGGCGGAAAAACCTCGCGATTGGTGAAAACTTCAAGAAGGCGGGGGATAAAGGGGACTAGGTGTATCTCGTTACCCTCACCTGGCACCAACCCAGGTCTTTGACGTAATTTTCTGCGACTCGCGGGAGCCGGGGCTGAGCGGCTTCCGGCGGCGGCGCAATCCTTTGACGCTTCCTCTTCCAATTGGTCAGGAACTGCGGCTGCAGTTGCGAAATCTAACTGGTTGCCCACAACGCCTCGGAGGTGAAGTGTACTGCGCTGATTGGCTTCGAGGTACCGGCCGCGTGTGATGTCCCGGGCGGCGATTGGTCCTTGCTTGCAGGGGGCTTCTCTCCCCGGGACTCGGGACTCCCGGGAAGTGCACTGGCAGAGGAGGCGGGGGGGGGCAAGCTAGCTGCCTGCGGACCAAGTAGGAGACTCCCGGCGTGAGGCTGCCTCACAGGGCCGGGAGGGCTGGCGAGCCGACGCGGCGGCTGCGAGGCGTGTGTGGGAAAGGGGCCGGCACTGAGGCACCATGGCCCCGCAGAACCTGGGCACCTTCTGCCTGTTGCTGCTGTACCTCATCGGGACCGTGATCGCCGGGTGAGGAAGAGATACCCGCGGGCAAGGGGCCCGAGGGACAGCTTTTACTGGGGAGGAGCCAGGGTGGCCTTTGAGTAGGGAGTGGTGAGGGAAGCGGCATGGCCAGGCTAAGGGAATGGAGAGGGACAGCGTGGTGGTACGGCAGCTGAGCGGAGGAATGGGTTGTGTGGGCCACGCTCTTGGCATGCAAGGAGAGCCTAGGGTGACACCATTGAGAGGTCCTTAGATCCAGAGGCCGGGTAGAGCAGAGCTGTATTTGCCCAGAAGAGTGGGAGTTGGATGCAGTGTCAGACACAACAGTTGAGGGTCAGAGGGAGTTTGAGGGGAAGAGAGTGGTTGTGAGCGGAAGCAGCGTTATGCAGAGCCGGTGAAGGAATGGGGCTCCTGACTAAAGAAGAGAGTGACAGCGCCATGCTGTGATTGAGGCCATGGACACCTTTGGTCAAAGAGGTGTGTTATTGTTGTGCCCTTTTGATCTGGAGCAGAGGACCGTGCAATGCCGAGTCCACAACAAACCATTGAAAAGCTGACATTAAAGTGGGTGGGCATGATACCAGGGTAAGTGAGGGTAGCAGGTAGGGAAGCACACCTGAGGAAAATTGAATTGGGGAGCAAGAAACCCTTTAGAGAGGCTTGAACTTCCCAGCTTTTTAGCTATTGAGCCTAAGATGTCATCGTGCATCACTGTCTCTCTCCATGGTACCTTCCTGAGAAATCAAATGGTGTGAGCACGAAGAGCACAGTGAGCTGGGGTTCCAGTCTACACACCCCACCCCACTTATGAATTATGTAACCTTAAAAGAAATATATTTTATATATATGTACTATTTATCTATTTCTTTATATATATATTCTATTCTGTAATATGAAGATAGATAGTATTGTGCCATCCTTATGCAGAGCATAGGAACAGATAGACTCTTAAGGAAACTTCCAGCCCTTATCATGATCCTATAGTCCTGATAACCCAGGATATAGTATCCCGGGCTCATATTTTAGAATGCAAAAAATAGTAGGTCTCACCTTCTGACAATTTATAGGTTGTTCTGAATATGAATGGGGAAGGTACTACCTAGCATAGCTTTAAGACTTGAGTGCTTGTTCCCTTAAAAGTTTTTTTAACCCTTCACTTGTAAGGTTTTTTTTGCTTCCTTCATATGTTTTTAATTTTTATTTTTGAACAACCATACAAATTTTTAACAAAATAATATAAAATGTGTATAGTTTCTGGATACTAGATTTACCCCCAAGAGTACCCCCCCTCAATTTCCCATCGGTATCCCTCCCTTTTCTTACCCACAATATCTCTAAAAAAGTATTAGGCTGTATAACATTACACCTTATCTGGATTTAACACATGATAATAAACCACCTTTCTCAATGGTCAGGGTCTAGTTCCAACCTCCACAGATGAGTGGAGACATTCGACCCTTGGATCTCTGGGTTAAGCTGATTTTACTCAGCATAATTTCTTCCATAGCCATCCATTTACCTTCAAAGGCTGCAATATCATTGTTTCTAATTGCTGTGTAAAATTCTGTGGTATATATGTACCACAGTTTTTGGATCCATTCATCCAGTGAGGGACATCTGGGTTGTTTCCATAGTCTAGCAATAGTAAATTGAGCTGCTATGAACATAGGTATTGCTGTGTCACTATAATGTGCTGATTCTAAGTCCCCTGGAAAAATACCCATGTAAGTTTAAACATTGTTGTCATTTTTTTTCTTGTGAAACATCTTAAATTTCTAAAAAGTTAACTTCTCAATTAAATAATGTTTTTTTGGGTATGCTTTTCTTAGTGATATTTACATATAAAGCCATGAGCACCCTAAGATGGTTAATAAAACATTAATATTAACTATTTTAAATCTTGTAACTTTAAGCTTAAGTAATTTATAAAGGAGTCTCTTAGGGAGTGTGATGTTGATGCTGAGCTAAGCGAGTCATTTTCCTGCATTTTTCTGAACTGTTCCCATTTTTATATGAAGTAAATTAAGTAAGCCTCACTCTTTATATAGTTATCTCTCTTGTTACTTTTATTATTTATTTATTTTTGGTACTGGGATTGAACTGCAGGAGTGCTTTACCACTGAGCTATATCCTCAGCCGTTTTTTACTTTATTTTTTTATTTTGAGACAGTGTCTCACTAAGTTGCCAAGGGTCTTGCTGAGTTACTGAGGCTGACCTACAACTTGTGGTCCTCCTGCCTCATCCTGAGTTGTAGTCCTTTTGTTATTAGTTATGTAGTTCCTACCTCAAGCGATGTCAAAACTTTATACATATTTTTTGGGGTAAACCCTATTTTTTTCCTCATGAAACCCCTTGTGGGAGATAACAACAACAAAAAAAAACCCTGATACTGAAATAAATGATTTTTATATAAATTGTTACCAAGAGCATAAGAAATAGTTTTATATATCACCTGAGTCTTGGGACCCCAGTGCATTTTTCTCCCCAATACATCTTAAAATTACCATTTTAGTCTCCTGTGAGTAATTTTTCTATCCCTATTGCTGAGAGAATGCATTTTCAGAATAAATTCTGATGGCTAAAATTACTCTGGCAAAATGAATAGACTCTATTAGTATTCTTATTTATTCATTTCATTCAAAGAGCATTTATTCAATGGTCTGGATATGATCCCTGCCTGAAAGATTATTATGGTCTTACTTTAGCTTCCCATTACCACTTCTTGCAGAGATCCCCTTTATGATTAATTTGATGCCAGCATCTTCTCTGGCAAGGAGGCCAGTAGATCTCTATCTTATCTCCCAGTTCATACCACAGGCATATTAACAGCTACTGAAACACAGGCTCTTGTATGTGTGCTTGAGAAGCTGCAATGATGAATTCATCTAGAAAAATTAGTATAACTACTGAAAATGAGTACAAGATTGATATTTTTCTTTCTCTTTCATATATTAAGATGGCTGTTATTTTGTCTTGTCCTTAGAGTTGTTTCTTGGGATTTGACTTAACCTTTATTTTAACCTCTAATGTTAACTCAGTCACTTTCTCTTTAACATTACCTAAGTGTTATTTTTAGGATATTTATGTGATATGATCTTTTTAAATAAAGAAATCCATCCGTTGAGGTTGTTGTTTGACCTTTGGAAACAGTCAAAAGTCATCTGGAACCAGTATAAGGAAAAAGGGGAGAGTTAATTGCATTTTATATTATTGCCCAGAAATAACATGTAACCATAAAATAAAAAATGGTTTCTTGGGGCTAGAGTGGTGGCTCAGTAGTTGGAGTGCTTGCCTGGCAAACACAAGGACCTGAGTTTGAACCCCAGCACCACATGTACAACTAAGTGTTGGAGAAACAAAGGCCAGATGGAGAAATAAAATTGATTCCTTCTTGCGTGCTTGCGTGCTCTTTTTCTCTCTTCCTCTCTCCGGCCCACTCTCCTCCTTTCTCTCTCAAAAAAAAAAAAAAGTTTCTTAACTGAAGGTATTTCTAAAGAAGATGGCAGCCAGTTGTGGTGGCATGCACCTGTAATTCCAGAGACTTGGGAGGCTGAGAGAAGTGGATCATAAGTTCCAGGCCAGCCTCAGCAACTTGCCACAGCCCTAAGCAACTTAGCAAGGTCCCATCTCAAAATAAAAAATACAAAGAACTGGGTTCAATTCCCAGCACCAAAAATTAAAGAAGGAATAAGAGTGCCACAGATGTTTTGAATAATTGTGCAAAACGTATGTTCTCTGAATGTGATTACTTCAGTGTGTGAGACTCATTACAAGTCCTGGCACATTAGCTATTTAGTCAAGTCTCCGTGAGTATATGTGTGTGCATGTTTTCACATATGCGTTCATTTTTTTATTTCTTTGCTTAGACACAGACCTAAATGAAAAGGGGATAAATCCCCTTTCACGTTTAAAAATATAATGTATAAGTGTTTTTAATGAAGTATTCTTTTTGCTCCTTCTCAGGCGAGATTTTTATAAGATCTTGGGGGTACCTCGAAGTGCCTCTATAAAGGATATTAAAAAGGCCTACAGGAAACTAGCCCTGCAGCTTCATCCTGACCGGAACCCTGATGATCCCCAGGCCCAGGAGAAATTCCAGGATCTGGGTGCTGCTTATGAGGTAAGTCAAGAAAAAACAAACCTGTAGATATAGAAAAGACTGTATAACACAGAGAACATTCCTTCAAGTCACTTCTATTTAGAAATATATAGATAAATGTAAAAATAATATTTGGTGTTATATTGTACTAGATATTACATTCTTATTAGTAAGTGGCATTTCCTGCCTTTTTTATATTTATGTCATTTTAATGAGGGGAGTAATGTTGAAAAACAATGAATGAAAGTAGGATTGAGGGATTAATAGTAGATTAACTGATCTATCAATCTGTCAGTTTGGGAAATTGAGCCAGAAATACAAACAAAACCTAAATGAGAATTGCAAACTTACATGTCCATGTGGATGAGACAAATAACAGGCAGGAATGTAAGATAAAACAACAATGGATATTTGCCTTCATATTCACAGTCAGTAAGGACTGATGAAGACTAATTAACTGAAGCATTGACTTCCTTCAAAGGAGCAGATGTTACTCAACCCCAGTCAGTTTTTGCCATTAAACAATTACAAGCACTGTCTTGCCAGATCTATTAATTTTTTTTTTTTTTAAAGAAAGAGGAGAGAGAGAGAGAGAGAAAGCGAGAAGGAGAAGCAATCTTTATTTAGTTTTTCATGTGACTCTCATTCCTCAGACACTTTGTTGTGTATGTGGTGCTGGGGTTTGAACTCACGTCCTTGCGCTTGCCAGGCAAGCGCCGTAACCGCAGAGCCACCGCTCCAGGCCCAGATCTATTAATTTTTTAAGAGAAATTGGAAGTCTACGTTTTTATATAAATTCTCCTGATTATAAAAGTTTTGGTAACTAATTCAATGAAATTTCCTTATTTTGCAGATCAAACAAAAAACAGATATGGTTTGAATTTACAGATTCTAATCTAGACATCAAAACACAAGCGTCATCTCAGTCTTTTCTAGGACACTGAAATATAGTAGAGCTAGGCAAATTTTTATTCCCATTTTCTAAAAGGCACAGAAGAAATAAGCTCTAAATGTCACAGAGCTAAAATTTCTGAATTCCAGTTTAAAACCCTGCATATTGAAAAGGCTGAAAAGAAATATAAAAAAAAAATTAATAGTACAAAGAACCCAAAAGGAAGGGATCCCAAGACTTTCTAGATTAAAGAAGCTACTGCACTGAAATAGTGTCCTATACCAGGTGAACCCTAGAGCTATTGGGATCTCATTTTCTTCTCTCCATACTTTCCGTGATCCTACAGAACAGAATCTTTACCTAGGGTCTGTAAACAAATTTGAGAGGGCTTTTGTCCCCTCTTAAATTACATGTAACATGCTGTTTCTTATTTATAATGTAGATGCCATATTGTGTACTACATTTCTCATGAATAGTCCCATTGTTTGCTAGGAACCCAATACTCAAAATTATTTTCTAAGGAAGCTGAATTTATAGTGCTCTGTAATGTATCTATCATGTTCTTTATCCATGAAGTAGGCTTTGCATATATCATTTGTGAAATTCCAATTTATATAATTCTAACAACCTTTCTAGTCACTAGTTTAGATTTTCTCTTTTTTTTTTTGTACTATTCAAGTTTGATTGCCTTTTATCCTACGTAAATGAGTGTTCACAAATCAGAATTTCAGTACACTTATACAAGAGTTTTGTGAATACAAATTTGTTTTCTCTGCTGAGCTGGGATTCCTTCTGGAATTTTATTTTGTTAAAAATCTGCATGTTGGTTGGCCAATCTTCCCCATCCCCAACTTTGAAAATTAAAGAGGCCAGGTGTGGTAGTATGTTCTATAGATCCAGCTACTTGGAAGTCTGAGGCAGGAGGATCACTTAAGCCCAGGGGTTGAGGCCAGTCTGATATCCAAAAAGAAACTTATTTGAAGTCTTTGGAAATGCTATTGTTTACAGAACCAAACGCAGCATTCATTTCTTTACCTAGATGAGATCAGAGAAGTAAACTTAAGAATAAAAATATTGGGGATCCAGATTGTGGAATAATAAGAGTTTGTTTCAGGTTAACTCTGCATATTTCTTCTTGTCCAGAGTATCTATTTTCTTTCTTCCTTCCTCCCTTTCTCCCTCCTTGCTTTCTTTCTTTTCCTATGGTACTAAGGTTTAAACTCAGGACCTTGTGTGTGTTAGGCAAGTGCTCTACCACTGAACTGCATCCTACCCGTTTTTAATTATGTATTTACTTTGAGATAGGTTCTCACTGAATTGCCCAAGTTGGCCTTAAATTTGCTATCCTTTCTGCCTTAGCCACCTATATAGCTGGGATTACAGATGTGCACCACCATACCGGGTGCAAAGCACCTATTTTCTAAGGATATTTGCCAAACATTCCTTTCTCTTATTGGATCTGTCATAGTAGCTTTATTGTTGTGCTGCTGTGGTTGCTTCTGAACTAACCCATTTGTCTTTGCTTTTAGGAATGCTCACTCTCTTTTATACTTACTATATATCCCTGTAAATATATCTTAAATGTTAGTAAATGTTTTGCCATGCCCTGTTGCACTTCATTCAGACACTGAGCCAAAGTGTGTCCTGTTTGAATATGCCAGTCAGGGTTTGAAATAACTTTCTACTTCATTTCTCCTTTAGTCTCTTGTCTAATTAGGAGTTTATACATAACAAAGGAATAGCCTAAAGCTATTTAATTTCCAAAGCATATGTGTGTGTATACTTCTGGCTGCTGTAAATAAAAAGGAAACTTTATTTTTTCCTTTTTGCATGTTGAAGGCAAATTTTGAAAGTATAAAAGCCTATTTTTCTTTATATTCTTTGGTATTATACAAAGAGTAGGTTCAGTGAGAAAGCATATAGACATGACTATGTATATACTTCTCTAAACTAAAACTTCTGAATTTCCTTTCAAGCAGTAAAACTGGCTTTGAACAACCTTCATAGAGTAATGTCCATTATTACTTTATCTACAATTTGAACTCAGGATTTTATAAACTTAAACATGTATATATTTGTATATATGCATGGCAGATAGCATTCTTTCACAAACAGATTTCTACATATACGAAACATGAAAAATAAAGCAGTATAAATCTTACTGAAGGGCCTATCATCCTATTCCCTTGACTGCCAGTTAGTGCTTCTATCACTGATGACAGTCTGTCATAGTCATAGCCTAGTTTATAGTTTAGAGAGATAAGGTAGCATAGTGGTTATTAGCATAAGCACTGCCATTAAACTACATGGAAAGTAAACCAAAGCACTATCTCACATCTTTCCTGGTACCCCCTGGATCTTCACGGCCATATCACTTAAATGTAAATTTTAACTTACTAGGTGACATTTCATAACTTTAAATCAAAAACGTGAAATAAACAATGTGGAATGGGAAATGCACCAAGGAATTTAGTCTGGAAAAATAATTTTATAAACATGCTGAATACCATACTGAATGAAAATTACATTCCACTGAAATCTTAGACACTGTATGAAAGTGAAAAAGATAAACATAAATTTGAATGTACCTTAACTAAATATTACCAAGTATGATCTTTTCCTCCACTTTTGTCCCCAGGTTCTGTCAGACAGTGAAAAACGGAAACAGTATGATACCTATGGTGAAGAAGGATTGAAAGATGGTCATCAGAGCTCCCATGGAGACATTTTTTCACAGTAAGTAATATAAATACCTGCCAAGGATTAGTGTCTAAGAATGGATCACTTAGTGACTTAATGAGCAAAATCATTCTTGCAAGTACAGAAAAATTCCTGTTCTCATAGCCAGAGCTACCTCTCTTTTAGCCTATCAACAAGAGAGGAGTAGTTATGATAACCACCACTGGGAAAGGAATTAAGTAGAGGCTCTTAATCTTCTGCTGCACATGGCTTTCTGGGAGTGCTGGGTGGCTGGAATGACAAACACATCTCTTCTTGGAGCCCTAGTTTTTGACATTTGAATCTCCATTTATCATAATGCTTTGTAGTAGGAGATCTCACCTGGAGTTCAGGTCTGAAGTTATAAAAACAGATATTTGAATCTGCATTTTTATTTTTATGTTTTAAGAGAGAGAAGGACAGTGAGAGAGATGGAGAAAGAAAGAATCAGTTTTGTTTAGTTTTTCATGTGGCCTTCATTGCACCAGCACTTCGTTGTGTACATGGTACTGGGGTTCAAACCCACGTCCTCGCACATGCCAGGCAAGCTCCATAGCCGCTGAGCCACCAGTCCAGCCCCTGAATCTGCATTTTTATGGGGAGAGAGTTTCTTTCTCCAGATACTTAAAGAATTCTGCAAACCCTTCCCCAACAGAAGTAAGAATCACTATTACATACAGTAGCTTTCCCCATTTAGTGCTTCAGGGTGATGGTAGATTTTTAGGACTTATGAAGATGTGTGAGTAAATGATTGGGATATCTTCCTATTCTCTCAGATTAATTTGGCTGTTATAATTTCCTGGAGAAGAATCTGTTCTCCTTGGCTGTTCACAATGCTACCTAGGGCACACCTATAATCCCAGCAACTTGGTAGGTCAGGCAGGAGGATTGCAAGTTCGGTGCCAGCGTCAGCAACTTAGCAGGACTCTGTCTCAAAATGAAAAATAAAAGGATTGGAAATGTAGCTTCATGGTAAAGTTCCCGTGGCTTCAATCCCTAGTACCAAAAAAACAAAAAACGAAGAAACAGTAGACTGTTTCCTAGTGGTGTCAGGAAGAAAAGAAGCTTCTCCCACCTCTGCCCCATACTCCCTCCTTGATTTTAAGATTTAGGAATATATTCACCACGGTTGGTCAGTGGGAGAGGGAGTTATATAGTTGTCATCATCACTACGCTAATATCTGAGGCTTCTTAATTACACCAGAAATTAACATTAAGAACCTACTTTTCCTTAAGGACTAGAATTTTATTAAGCTGATGCTAAGCTGATGCTTTTTTTAGCTTATTTAAGTATATGCTCAGGATTTTGATATAGAGTAGTAGCTTCTTTCAAAGTTAACTTCTAAGTACATAAAGTGTGAATATTATGTATGTTCAAAATTACCCTTAAAAATTCCTTAAATTTACAATTAAGCTCAACTTAAAACAGTGTTATACATACTACACCCAATACGTTCACTATATCTGCATTTTCCTTACTATTGAAATGATATTATTTCCAACATTGACTTCATTGGCATATGGTATGTGTATGTGCTATAATATATATGTACCATACTGTTTTTAAAAGTTTTTGTTTTTTTGTGGTGGGCAGCAATATAGTTGGAATGTAGTTGATATTATGTAAATCAAAATTGTGGAAGCTGGGCACATTAGTGCACGCCTGTAATCCCAGCTGCTTGGGAGGCTGAGGTAGTAGGATCACAAGTTCAAAGCCAGCATCAGCAACTTAGCAAAGCCCTAAGGAATTTAGTGAGACCCTGTCTCCAAATTAAAAATAAAACAGCCTGGGGATGTAGCTTAGTGGTTAAGCACCCCTGAGTTTAATTCACAGTACCAAAATTAAAAAATAAATTTAAATTGTATATAAATTGACTCGAAAATATTAAAAAATGTCTGAATTTTGTGCATTGTGTTGGTAGGAAGCAATGTTTTATAATGTGAAAGAAAACTAAATATTTACGACACAAACTCAGATTTCTTTTCTGATGATTTCACACTTCTGTGTAGCTTCTTTGGAGATTTTGGTTTCATGTTTGGAGGAACCCCTCGTCAGCAAGACAGGAACATTCCAAGAGGAAGTGATATTATTGTGGATCTAGAAGTCACTTTGGAAGAAGTATATGCTGGAAATTTTGTGGAAGTAAGTTCAAACAATATAACTATTCATACTTACTTTCAACTAAAAATTAGAGATGTCAGTGTACCTGGTCTGTCTTTTAGAAAATGAGGTAGTGTGACTGATTTGCACATAATTGAGTTAATCATAATCTTTGGTTCATGATACAGTTGTCATTTTTTTCAAAAGCTAAAGTCTACTGAGACCATGCCATGACTGAATCTACCTACATACTACTTCTATTCCATCCTGGTGCCTCCCTTTACAGGTGACTTGTTACCTGAATTTTGTCTTTATTGTTTTGCCATTCTTATTTGTTTTGTTACATATATATGAATACCTGAATGATGTATTGTTTATTGGCTTTGAGTTTGCAAAAATGGTATCTTATTTGTTATCTTTTGGGGCTGACTTTTTTCTGCTATTATGTTACTAGAACTCATCCTTGTTGCTTATAGCTATAATCCTGCTGAATAAAATTTCATTGTGACCACAATTTATCCACAGCATTTAGGTTTTTTCCCATTCCTAACAGTGCTTTTATGAACATTCTTGTGTGTATTCTAGGTACACATGAGCCAAGAATATCTTTTAGTGGACAGCATGCATAAAATTGCTGGGTAATATGAAACAGTGTTCATGTTTTGCAAAATAATGCCATATTGTTTTTTTTTTACTTTTTTCTTTTTATTAAGAAATTTAGTTATTGTACAATAAAAAATGCATCAAACAAAACAATATGATATGTATATGTTCTTAAAATTAAATTTACCCCCAGAGCCCACTCTATTCTCCCACGCATACCCCTGCTTCCCTGCCCCTCCTCCCTCCTTCCTGGTACATCTCTATAGAATGCACTAGGTTATGTGTCACGCCTTTGCTGGGTCTAATACATGAGATTGACCACCTTTCACACAGGCCTGGGTCTAGCTCCAGCCTCCACAGATGAGTGAAGACATTTGACCCTTGACTGACTCTGGGTTAGGCTAACTTCGCTCAGCATGATTTTTTCCGCCATATTAGTTTTGATATTGATTGTGTCAACATTTCTACCAGTAATTTATGAAACTCCTCTACAGATTTGCTAACTCTCTAATATTTGGAATTATTAGACTTCTTAATTTCGCCCTTCAAATAGGTTATCTCATTATGGTCTTGATAAGTTAGGATGAGCGTCTCTTCGTGTCTGTTGGCCATAGTTTCTGTCTTATGAAATGTCTGCTCGTGTCTTTGATCCCTTTTCTTATTGATTTCTAAGAATATTTTGTTCTTTCTACTAATTCTTTACCAGCTGTATGTAAGACAAATATATCCTATCAATTTGTAACTTATCTTTTCAATATATTGAAGATTTATTTCAATGAACAGAAGTATTAATTTTAAAGCAGTAAGATCTTACCAGTTTTTTATGGTTAGTTTTTGCATTTTATTTAAGAAATTCTAAAATGAAAAAGCTGTATTTTCTAGTGAATCTTGAGATCTTTTATTTTGAGGTTATTCATCTTTTTTAAAGTTCTGGAATGGACTTGACATCTTCCTGCTTTTGCACCTTAGCTCTGCCTGCCATGTATTAGTTATGTGGCGTTGGTGCTTTGACAACTGTTTTTGTGCTGCCTTTACCTTACTTGTAAAATGAAGATAATAGTATGACAACCTTGTGAAGTTGTTATGAGGATTAAATGAATGTAAACGTGCAAAAGTATTTAGACCATTCCTGGCAGGTAGAAAGTTCTATGAAGTGTTTGCTCTAATTACTATATCATTGTTGCTGTGATTTATTCTGTTGACTTAGGTGTTTCAGTTGGTAGGCTGTAAGAGATTTTTCTCCAAGCATTTGTGTCATTCCACTGCATGAGGTGTTGACCTTGGGATTACGCAAAAGCAGGAATACGTTTCTTAATATGTATTAATTTCACATACCTGGTGGGATCTGATGTTTGATTGCAGTCAGCTACAAAGAGATATCATTGTGTCTCTTCCAAGCATAGTAATGTGTCTGAATGGAGATAACACTGGGAAGTAGTCCTAGATTGAGTTGCCTGAAACAAGGAGGCATTTTCGTAGGTTTAGATGGTAAACACATAGCAGCTTTTGAATTCTGTGGTTGTTCTTCAGGGCTTATGCTTACACAACTCAGATTTCTTAAAAGTTAGTAATTCTATGAACACTTAAGCTCAGTAGCCCTTAGTTGTGGCTTAGAACTCTAATGCTGATACTATACACCTTAGATTTCAGATCTCTTCTTTCTTACTCCCCTCTCTTCTTCAACTTCAGAATTTGAGTTATTTAAGTATATGTTTGCTTCATTCCTTCATACTCTTCAAATAGTTTTGTCAGCTGTAGGTCTCCCTGACAGGTAACTTGCACAAGAAGGGAATTTCCAGTCTAAACGCGTATAGAGCCCTAATCCACAGAGGAAACTAAAGGCTGTTTCATGCATTTCTTAGGTAGTTAGAAACAAACCTGTGGCAAGGCAGGCTCCTGGCAAGCGGAAATGCAACTGTCGGCAAGAAATGCGGACCACCCAGCTTGGCCCAGGGCGCTTCCAGATGACTCAAGAGGTGGTCTGCGATGAGTGCCCTAATGTTAAGTAAGTGAAATCGTCTCCATGCTTCCACCAAGAAGCAGTCATTTTTCTAATAAAATTCTAAATGTTCATATTTAATTCTCCCTTTCTTTTCCAACAATGTTTCACCAGAAGATAGAACAAAGAAATCTTGTGTTTTAAAATTTTTCCTGAAATATTTCTTCTACATATTTCCTTTTATGTTTCTAAACAAATAAGCAGTGCCCTTTATTTCTGAAGATACTTAACAAATGTTAATGTTTCTTTTCTTTCTACTTGGACTATTAGAGCAATCTTACATGTTTAGGTAGTACATAGTGGCTTTGCCCTGAATTTTGGCATGTGGAAAGTGTAAATGGATCTCAGGTAACTTTGTGAAGTAGAGTTATACTAATGATCTTCCAAGAAAAAGCTCTTATAAAATGGATAAAACTTTATCTTTGTTTGGGATTTCATTTTCATTTTCTTTTCCTTTTTTTAATTCCCTTTCTCTCAGATTAGTGAATGAAGAACGAACACTGGAGGTAGAGATAGAACCTGGGGTGAGAGATGGCATGGAGTACCCTTTTATTGGAGAAGGTAAAATATTGATGTTTTAATTATCCTAATTCTATCTCTGCTTGTGAATATTTCTCATTTCTGCTTCACCCCATCTCTTAATGACTGCATGGTAAATGAATGTATAATTTTGAATACTCTTCAGCCAATTTTAGAATATGGAAAGCATTTTATTACTAGCATGGTTAGTCACCTGAAGCATTAGCATTACTGAATATTCTTTGAATATCATGGCCAGAAGTTATTGTTAGGTAGTCTAAGTCTTATCAAAATTTAGGGTGGCCAGGCCTCAATGGATTTATTTTAACTCAGCAGTGAAAGGGGATACGGAACTCTAGTAGGAACATTAATTAGATATTTTCAGACTTCACCTTTGGACTGAAATTTAAAACTCTAAAAGAAGAAAAGCTTTGAGACTTCAGGTTCAGAAAATCAGTGAATCATTCTTTGTTTAGGAACTAGGTCAAGTTATTGCTGTGCCTGAAGCACAGGTGATCTTCACTAATGATCTGAAACTTGGTATAATCAGGCTGAGACTCTGTCCTCACAGATGGACTTGACAGACCCAGTGTCTTAGGTAGTGGTTTTAAAAATTTATCTCAACTGCCCAGTAGATTTGTGGCATTCCACTGTGTGACTTCCCAAATTTTATAATCTTTTATAATTTTCTCTGACCAGGTGAGCCTCATGTGGATGGCGAGCCTGGAGACTTACGCTTCCGAATCAAAGTTGTTAAGTAAGTAATTGAATTTTAAAGGCCATCTGTTTAGTTTCTGCTTTTTAGGTGTATCAGATGATAGAGATAATGTCTCCATGTTTTTTCTTCTGTTTCACGCCCGTAATACCATAAGTGATTATTTGTTTTGTTTTTGTTTTTGTTTTTTTTTTTTTAAGAGGGACAGTGAGAGAGACAGAGAAAGAGAGAAACAACTTTATTTAGTTTTTCACATGGCCTTACTTGCTCCAACACTTAGTTGTGTACGTGGTGCTGGGGTTTGAACCCGGGTCCTCGTGCTTGCCAGGCAAGCGCTGAAACCGCTGAGCCACCGCTCCAGCCCCATAAGTGTTATTTGTAACTTTTCAACAATCCTGAAAATTTGGGATTGGGCCCTGGGATTGAGCTTCAGTTATTAATTCACTTAGGAATAAAAATCCAAAAGATGTTGGAAGGAAGGAATCGATGAGAAAAGTAAGGAGCTGAAAAAGAGAGTATGCAGAAATAGGGAACCAAAGAGAATTGCAATTTTAGCTGAGGGTCTGCAGCACCTTTCAAGAATCAGAGGATTTTACATAGGAAGGACCTTCTATTTTCTATTACATAATATGCAGCTTTTCTGTTTAGAGATGCTGTTGAGACAGTCATTTTGAGTAGGACTTGCACTTCCTTGTTGATTATTTCTCTCTCTCGAGTTGTAAACCACTAATACTTCATGTAAGGATTCCTTGAAATAGGATTCCCTCTAGAACACGGAGAAATGATCTACCTGTGCCTATGACTTTTCCCTTATACACTTTTTATGTTCAGTGATTATTTTTCCCCAACTTTTCTTACCTACCTAGTCTTTCTCCTCACTTCCTGAGAAACTGGAAATGTGCTGTTCCCTAAATAAACCTGGTACCTTCTCAAGTCCTTGTCTTTGTCAGAATTCCCTCTAGCCTATCCCTCCTTTCCCTGCACTGCCCTTACCTGCATCTGTAGAGCCCTCTAGGCCTTGTGAGCCCAACACAGGAAACCTCCACAGACCTGTTCCTGAAGCCTGTCAGCCCCTGCTACCAAACATCTTTCTGTCTTTTCCATAACCTAATGACTGATCATTTTCCTTATATATGTTAGTTTCTGCTATTGTAAATGCCTTAAGAATGGGATTTAATAAGACTTACACAATTTTATTATCTCAGTTAATGCTTGTACACAAAAGTGTGTCTAATAAGTGCTCATTGTTTGAAAGAATGGTGTTCATCATTTTCTAAGATCTTTCTGGCAGTTTTTGAACTCTTCTCAAATATAAATAGAAGTTAACGATTTTACCTTGTTCTGTTTTTAGGCACCGAATATTTGAAAGGAGAGGTGATGATTTGTACACAAATGTGACAATCTCATTAGTTGAGTCTCTGGTAGGCTTTGAAATGGATATTACTCACTTGGATGGTCACAAGGTAAATAAAGCAATTTTTCTACTTTTTAAAGCCTTCATGTGGATGATTTTAGATTATTTCAGTCACTTCAATCATTGAGAACTATGGGGACTCCCCTCTAATTCTTGTTCTGCCTTCTCTCCTTACTGTGCTGCTAACATTCAAGCAATAACAATGCCACAGGCCTTTTGCTGCTTCGAGTATATTGTGCAGCCTTTGACAGTCTTGGTCTTAGAGTTTTCATTTGCACAACCTTACTTTTTTTTCTGGTTTCTGTATTTTTCTTTGCATTTAAAAAAAAGAAAAACACCTTTTTTGACTCATCCTAAGGTTTCCCTTGCCCCTCATCCTTTCTGTTGATCTTTGACATTAACTTTGTGTACCAGTGCTCACTAGAAGCTGTGTGATGTACTTTGGGTGTGCCAGTCCTGCTCCAGTACATTCCCTTTTGCTTTCCAGGTACATATTTCCCGGGATAAGATCACCAGGCCAGGAGCCAAGCTATGGAAAAAGGGGGAAGGGCTCCCCAACTTTGACAATAACAATATCAAGGGCTCTTTAATAATCACTTTTGATGTGGATTTCCCAAAAGAACAGTTAACAGAAGAAGCAAGAGAAGGTATGGGGTAAAATGAGTGTGAGAGTGTGTGTGTGTGTGTGTGTGTGTTGTGCACACATGTGTCTTTGTGTGCATATATGTGTGTATGAGAGTAGCGTGACAGTAAAAGCAAAACCTTCCTGTGACATAATACATCAACCATTAACACTAGTGGAATACAAGGATAGGAATGAGCTTGTCTTTTTTTTTTTAAAGAGAGAGAGGGACTGAGAGAGAGAGAGAATCAACTTTAGTTTTTCATGTGGCTTTTGTTGTTCAGACACTAGGTTGTATACGTGGTGCTGGGGTTCAAACCCATGAACTTGTGCATGCCAGGCAAGCATGGTAACCACTGAGCTATTGCTCTAGCCCCAAACTTGTCTGTCTTAGTCAGCTTTTTTGCTGCTGCTACGACTAAAAGACCTGACAAGAACAATTTTAGGAGGAAAACTTTCTTCAGGAGCTCATGATTTCAGAGGTCTTAGTCCATACAAGGCTGGCTCTATTCCTTGGGGCTCAAGGTGAGGCAGACCATCATGGCAGAAGCAGATTACATGATGAGTAGGAATCAGTTCAAGGCATCACATCATGAAGAAGAGAGAGAGAATCCACTCATCAGATACAAAATATATACACAAAGGGATGCCCCCAATGACCCACCTCCTCCAGCCACACCCTACCAGCCTACAGTTACCACCCAGTTAATTCCTACAGAGGATTAATTCACTGATTGGGTTAAGGCTCTCATGACCCAGTCATTTCACCTCTCAGCTTTTTGTTGTATTGTCTCACATATTGAGCTTTTGGGGGACATCGTTCATCCAAACTGTAACATTGTCTTTATAAAGGTAATAATAAAGGTTGTGGAGTCAGTGTGTTGAATAGTATGAATGGGCTTTGAAATCTAGCATGTATAGGAGTGAAGCAGACTCAAAATGAATGAGCTGGACGGTAAAAGGGAAGTGATGTACCATAAGAGGACTAGAGGCTTAGGGGTGGATGTCTGTGATGACTGGTTGAAAAAGTGATAAAAGAGGTAAAAACTGAGAAGAGAACAGAGAAGAAATAAAAGACCTTTTGATTACCTCTTCTCCTTTCTCATTCCCTAGGGTGTGTGGGATGTGTATGTGTAGTGTGTAGGCCTGAGAGAAGGAGACAAGGGATCACCTGGGATATATATATATATATGTATATATATATATATATAGAGAGAGAGAGAGAGAGAGAGAGGTCCACATGTGATGAAGTTGGAACTCCATGGTTGTTATAAGGCCCTTTGTGAGCCTCCCTATGAAACATGCTCATTAAACTCTAGGGAAGTCTCATTTTTGTTAAGGTTGTTATGTGTTCATTCTTTTTTTCAGGTATCAAACAATTACTGAAACAAGGATCAGTGCAGAAGGTATACAATGGACTTCAAGGATATTAAGAGTGAATAAAATTGGACTTTGTTGAAAATAAGTGAATCGGCGATATTTATTATCTGCAGGGGTTTTTTGTGTTTTGTTTTTGTTTTCAATATGCAAGTTTGGCTTAATTTTTCTTTCCTAATGATTGTCATGACATGAATAAGAGGGCTTAAGTGTTTGTTTGTTCATTTGCATTCAGACAAGAATGACCAGCAAAAGGTTAACTAATACCTCTCCCTTTGGGAATACAATGTCTGGTGCTGCCACCTGAGTTTCAAGAATTAAAGCTTCAAGAGGACTCCAGGAGCAAAAGAAATAATATAAAGGGTTGGAAATAATTGTTAGTTATTTCATTCAAGAGGCCAACTGGAGAAGTCTGTTTTTAAATACATCTTGTTGTTATTTTTTTCTTGACTCCTGTTTATTTTCTCCTGTGAGCTAGTTGGGTTGTTTTCCCATCATACAAGAAGGACACACAAGCATGCAAAAGACATGCAATCCAGTTCTCATACCCCATGAAACACACATGGCACATTCTAGCAAAGAATAGAGAGTACATGAATCAAGATTACACAAAGATCTAGTTATCTTCAAGAAAGCTGTATCTTCTTATTTTATTTGGGAATAATAAAATCTGACAGATATTTTACTGTTTAGAAAGCACTTTTCAGGTACATAATCTCAATTAAACCCATAATTAGAAAGCCTTTGGTTTATTTTGAGAACTAGATTACCATTGGCTCTAGAAAATGAATTTAAAAAGTAGCATGGCATGCCAAGTGTGGATGCCAAAAATCAATATTAAGTCAAAGCTGAGGCTAGAATCTATCATCATCATCATCTGATCTTCTATGATATATAAATTTCTTTGTGTTGAAGATAACTTTAAAAAAAGTTGCAAATTACATTTGCTGCTTCAAATGGCACCCGATTCAGATGGCATGTGACTTTTAAACCTGTCACTGTTTGACCTTGTACAGTCACATCACCCTATACTTTTCATGTACTCTGGACCTCTTGCTTCTGGTCAGTGCTTCAATGTTGTTGAATAATTGCTGTTGTAATGTGTGTGGAGTCACCTTCCAACTGTCCCTATATATATCCACAGCATCCCTGCCTTTGTGCCTACAGTAGCCAATGCTGCTGTTTGAAATTATCTTAAAGATCAAATGAAACCACATAAATACTATGCAAGTTGAGTGCATTTTTGTGCATTTAAGATTTATTACATGTTGAACTGCCTTTAGTTGAGCATTTCTTAGAAATGCTCTATCAACATTTTTCCTAACGTATCTTAGCCCCCCAAAAAAATCTCTGGATCATTATTTGCACTGCTAATCCCCATTTTTCCCAAGGCATATATATGCAAGAGTCAGTCAAGATTCCAAGAGCTGGAGTTACTAGTCTTGGTTAAAACAATCTCATAGAGATGATGCTCCATCCTACAAAGAAGAATATTAATAGGACTTTTCTTTTTTTATCCATGGTCTAGTCTGGTATGATTTAAGGAGTTAGAATATCTTTTCATTGGACTGAGAGCTTCAGTTCACTTTAAGTGCTTTATCTGAGGCCCATTGTAATTCGGAAAGGTTTATGGCAAAGTTCCATAGACTTTCTTGTAATAAACCATAGTGACAGGTGGTGGTAGGAATGATGGGAGGATAATGAAACCAGGCTTAAAGCTCATATTTTTTCTGCACTGTCTTCCAGAAGTTAGTGTTCACCAAAGAGGCAGTGGTCGTCCCTGTGACAGTATGCTCCTACCAAGTAGACCAAGAGGACAAGGGAGCCTAGGAGGTGGTAGTCAATGTGTAAATTCTGTTCACACCAGAATTAGTGAATTACATAATGCAGTTGAAGAACCATGAAAACTTGGTCTCTTATTCTTTGAGTAAAAAAATACTTATTTAGTCCTACTATGATCTAGGTTCTATTCCAAGTGCTTTACACGAATAAACTCTTCAGTATGGATAAGTGATTTTTATTATTCCCAACTTATGGATGAGGAATTTGAGTTACCACCTGTAGTTTCCAAGTGGTGGGACCATAATTTGAACCCAGGCAACCTTCTCCAGAGATGTATTTAATTACGATGGATTCATAAGTGGAGAAACATTGTAGAAGGATTCTAGATAATAACAGAGAAAAGGAAATAGTATCTTCGGGCCTGCAAGGAAAGATGTTATTCCAGGCAGAAAGGATGGTTGGCCTGGAATCAGGCTTAATTTCTGTGACAGGGGAAGCCAATTAATCTCTCTGGACCTCTGTTTTTCATCTGCAAAATGAAGATAATGAGGGGTGATCATTTTTAGCTTGAGCTTTTGTGCATTTTCAGCATCCATTTAGCTATTCACATTTTAGTTATCCACTTATGTCTGCGTGCCCTCTGCTCAGCTGCATTCACTACTGTCTGTGTTGCCAGATCTCTGACCTGGGTGGAACTTAGTGCTCAGAAATCAGTTTGGGGAAAAGAACAGAATATGGAAACTTTAAACCTAATTTGACAGTTGAATTGAATGTTAGAAGTGGAAATGGAAAGATCATTTTATTCTGTTCCTTGAAAAAAGATAAGCTGTTACTTGTTCTAGTGGCAACCATGAACAAAAACATAGCCAAGGGCTTGGAGATGAGAGGAAAAACCCATCTGGCAAGTACTCACTTTTTCAAAATTCTGATATTTAAGTCGCTGAAATTGTCCCAGCACTCATCACTCATAAGCAAGGCTTGGATGCAGGTCATAGGTGGTGGTGACCAGCCCAGCTTCTATGGTGATTTTACACATCAAAGAGCCAGGGCCCTTTACAAGAAAAAATATTTCCAAATGGTGTAACTAGGCCCAGCCTCTCTATTAATACCACCAGCTTATGAACAACAGAACTGGAGGGTAATCTCCCAGCAGAGAACGAAGCTGCATGATTCTATACGGTTGCCATATGTGGCTATGAGCACTTGAACTGAGAGGCGTCATGAAGTATAAAATACAAACTGTATATCATCAAGACAGCATAAAACAATTTAAGATATCTCAACTCTTTATATTGATAACTTGTTAAAATAGTAATATTTGGGGTATGCTTGACAAAACAAATTACTAAAAATAAAATTCATCTAAGGTTTTAATTTTTTACTTTTAAAAATATGGCTACTAAAAAATATTAAATTATAGGGGCTGGAGCGGTGGCTCAGCAGTTACAGAGCTTGCCCTGCAAGCGCAAGTACATGCGTTCAAACCCCAGCACTCACGTACGCAACTAAGTGTCAGAGCGATGAAAGCCATATGAAAAACTCAATAAAAATTGATTCTCTCTGTCTCTCTCTCTCTCTGTCCTCTCTTTAAATAATAAATTAAAAATATTAAATTATATATATGTTCACACTAAATTTTTCTTGATATGGCTACTCAAAAGAGTCCCATTCAGGGATGTGTCTGCCCCTGGAGGTGGCCCACTTTCTCCCCTGAATGTGCACTCCTTGCTCTACCCCAAAAGTTTCTCACTCTCAAGGTGGCTGCATTCTGCTTTGTAATCTCGAGACGGTCACTCTCCCTTGAATGTGTACTTCTTACTTTGTGCCCAAAGATGTCTTTCCCCTGAGGTAGCCCCATTCTCCCTTGGATATGTAACTGGTTTTCTAAATAAATCTTTGTCTCTGGGGGTAAGAAAAAAAAGTCACCTAAGCTGCCCAGGTCACTCCTTAGCCTGGAGATGACAGATACTTTGGGTTGAAGTACTTTGGGTTCATTTCTATTCAGTCACTTTTCATTCAAGTCAGTCCAGTGATCCAGACTGTTAACACTGTTTTGGGGTCCTTAGGGTCAGTCATCCAATATTTTGTCTGTACCCCTCCTCTTACAATCTGCACATTGTATTGGCTGAAATGAGATTTTTCACCCAAATGGTGAATAAAAGTGCTGTCAAACAATTGAAGCCAACACATGGATTTTGCCACTCAAATTCTCTCCAGGTTGACAATCATCAGACCATTATGGTGAGGTCATATGAGAACAACTAATTTTGCATCTAGCTGTATTTATTTATCACATCCACAGGGATATGCTGAGAGGCCTTGTTGAAATCCAGTCATGAAACAGTCAAAATGAGGCATGAATGATTCTATTTTTTTATTTTAATATTTTATCGATGCATTGAAGTTGTACATAATGATGGGATTTGTTGTTATATATTCACACATGCACACAATATAACAATAGAATTTGGCCAGTATTCCCCCCACAGCACTCTGTCCTCCCTCCTCTGGTCCCATGGTCACTTGCTTCACTCTTTAAAGTTGATTGTGGGGGAATTATTTAGTTTCCTAGAGGTGCAAAATGTATTTTCCCTTCACTTAACCATCCCTTTTTTTTACAGTCTGTCCTCCTCTGCCTCCTTCTGCTTTCTCTACTCTGACTTCCTTAGTTCTATTAATTTGTATTTGAATGGTTCTTTATGAAATCTTATCCCTCCCTCCCCCTTTCCTTTATTTTACTATAGCGTTCGCAAATGAGAGAAAACATATGACTTTTAAGTTTGAGTTTGGCTAATTTCACTTAGCATGATATTCTCCATTTCCATCCATTTGCCAGCAAATGCCATAATTTCATTCTTTCTAATAGCTGAATAGAACTCCATTGTATTATGTTCCACAGTTTCTTAATCCACTCATCCAGTGACTGGCATCTGGGTTGATTCCATAATTTAGCTATTGTGAATTGCGCTGCTACAAACATTGATGTGGCTGTGTCACTATAGTATGCTGATTTTAGGTCCTTTGGGAAGATCCCCAGGAGTGGGATAGACATGACTCTATTTATTCTTAATGAACCTGGATTGGGTCCTAAGGATCAGGTCTTTCACATCTGGGTG
This sequence comes from Aplodontia rufa, assembly GCA_004027875.1. Classification (NCBI taxonomy): domain Eukaryota; kingdom Metazoa; phylum Chordata; class Mammalia; order Rodentia; family Aplodontiidae; genus Aplodontia; species Aplodontia rufa. The sequence continues at coordinate 99,040 of PVKS010000984.1, forward strand.
CTTAAAAGTGATTTCTATATTGGCTGTCATTCTTACCTTCTGGAGAAACTACCCTTGTCCAGTCTTTCAGTCTCTCCTCTATGATGCCTTAAAGTTGCAGCCATGTTTAGTAACCCTTTCTGTATTCTCTCAGTGTTCTGGATTGTGTTAATGTGTTTCTTTTAATCACCACTTCCCTTTTAGTCTTCCATTTCCTCTTATTGATATCATTCTACCATTGATATCTCAAATGTCATTGATTTTTATAGAACATAAAAGCAAAATGAGAAGTTGTATATACCATAGTTAAAATGTTGTGTATGCTTTAGAATTAGAGTCATTATATTCAAATTCCAGTTCTACCACTAACTGTGCCTCAATTACTCCATCTGGAAAACATTGACAATATCTGTTTAATAGTATTGTTGAATGATTATACACATGCAACTGGAATATCTCTTTCTTGGGACAGATAGGCAAAAAAGGAGCAAGTTGGTATCTCTAGGTGGCTAATTGACCTTTGAAGGGTCTAGGATTTCCTCTCCGTGCAATAAATAATGTTTGTCTCTAGATGGCGTTAAAATGCTAGTGTGAGAGTTATAAAATCAGCTCTGGGGCTCCAGATTTCTTTAAGCTATTTTTTGGTTATTGCCATTAAAAGTCAAGCTATTAAGTGAAACAAATAATAATTTTAATGCAAACGCAAATAAATAATGCATATTTACTCTATCTTACCTCCTCTCTTTGTCTCCCTTAATCCTAATATAGAGAAGACGATTCCACATGGGCTGGATTTTGATTTGGAAATAGATTCTCCCAAAAATAAACATAATAAAAGTAAATTAAAAACATAGAATGGCTCCTGAGAGCTATTAACAATTGTGAAAAATACTGTGAGGATCTAGACTAGGTAATTAGAAAAAAGACACATAATTAAATCTTCCACCACATCAACAAACTAGGCCATTAAAGTGGGAGAACAGGAAATGAAATAGACAAGGTTTTCAACAAGCTATTTGAAGATCCATCTTGTGATATCCCTGGGGACAAAACAGAGGATATGGCTGGATTCACACATCTCTAATTATGGGCGAACATGCTATTTACTAATGAATGGATCAATGTCAACCTGGAAGAGAAACAACTTTTGCTGGCACAGAACAGAGCGATGCTCAGTCCTGATCTGCTGCTGGCAGTGAGCATCTCGGGAAGAAAGCTGGAATGCCAGGTGCCTGCTCTATGTGTAAGTCACAGAGTGTTCCCAACTCTTACGTGTTTGTCACTCCAAAAAGCCTTAGGACAGAGGCAGGCACAGTAAAGTCAACCAGGCAAGCTTTTGACTCTTGTACAACGTTCCAAGTGGGGAAAGGAACTGAACCTGGAGGGACAGAGTTGGGATGCACCAGTTTCAGCAGCAGCATTAATGGCGATGCATGATTTGACAGCAACACTGTCAGGTTGTCACTTGAATTGATGTCTCAACACAATCACGGGGGAACTTGTACCAAATTTTATAGGCAGAGAAACCACAACAAACTACAGTCAGATGAATAAAAAATCTAACCGTCATATTATAACATGCTGGAAGGCTTCAAATTTTAAGTTAAAAATGCCTCCATAATTTGTGGGTTTTCTGTCTTGGTAAAGGAATTTGGACATTGACGGGAGTAGGACCTTCCTCTCATTCTGCTCAGCAACTGCTGTAGAAGCGAAGCCAAAGTCTAACAAGAAGCAAGGTTCAAGCCTGATGATACTGTAAGGGTGATGTCCCTGTTACTACTGCCATGTAATGAATTACTCTAACACTCAGTGGTTTAATACAGCAACGTCTTTTTTCCCTCACAAATCCACAATATGGACTGGGCTGGATGAAGGCAGAACCTCTGCTCCACTTGGTATCAGCTGGGGCAGCTCAAAGACTAGAGACTGGAATGGTTTAAGGGCTCTCTTCTTACATGTCTGGCAGCTGATTCTGGGAGACCCAGGCGTCTGGAACTGGTGCTGGTGTAGCTCCCGGGAATCCTGGTCTCTGTGTGGTCTCTGCAACATGGAGGCTTTGGAATAGCTTCTCACATCTTGACTCAGGGTTCCCAAGACATATGCCTCACATGGAAGATAGAGCAAGGTAGAAGCCTTATTTTTTTTCTTGACGTAGCTTCAAAGTCCTGAAGCATCCTCTCCACTGCATTTCTGTTCACGCATATTCCAGAGGAGAGGAATTGGACTTGACTTTTATTTACATGGTGCTGGGGATCGAACCCAGTGGTGTTTTTCCACTGTACTACACCCCATACCTTTTTACCTTTTTTAAGTCAGAGTTTTGCTGTAGCCCAGGCTGCCCTGGAACTTGAGATCCTCCTACCTTGGCCTTGTGATTCGCTGAGATGGCAAGTGTGTACCACTGCATCTGGCTGGACTTGGCCCTTTTCACAAAAGAATCTTTAAGGTCCTGAAGGAGTATGTGGGTATATCTGCAAATACTGTTGTGGCCATTTTGGAAAACGCAATTTACTCCAACCATACAAACAGCAGCTGAGGCTGGGGGACATCAGAACTGCAATGGAGGAGTCACATGGTGCTCACTGGGTGTGAAGAAAGCAGGGAACGGAGAGAGTATCTACAAGTCCATGAACACCAATTTCCACATGAGGGCACTGTATACCATGGCGGTGGGATGTGGCTGATGTATACTCTGCCAAATATACTTTCCAATATACATGGAAATTTCTACTCACTGCTGGCTTGGCTTTCAGACTATTCTAGTATCATTAGAGTTCCCCTTTCTGATTGCTACCTTGGACTGTGCATGCCTGTCCTTCCTTATGACCCAGGTAGGGGTTCTTTATACTCTTAGCAGGTGAAGAATCTCATGGTCTCAGGCATAGAGAGGAAGTGGCCAAAATTTTCTCCCAAGGGGAGAGAGTGAACTCCATTGTGAAGGCTTTAAAGCTTTAAGCGGGCATTTAAAAAATAATAGGAGCAGTTGTAGGCTTTCTTAATGGGAAACATAAGATGAAAACAATTTTGTTGTTTGGAATAGCTTCTCACATCTTGATTCAGGGCTCTCAAGACACATGCCTCAGATGGAAGAGAGAGCAAGGTAGAAGCCTTATATTTTTTAAGGGCTCTATTGAGCCCTTAAACACTTACTAAGCAGCTGCTCTGCATATGAACTTTACGAGGCACTGGGGAACCAAGGATGCCCAGAGCCTAAGCAGGGCAGCGTGAGGTGTGGGCTTGTACTCCACTCCACCCTCCTGAACTAGTCCTTCAGCCCAGACCCCTCCCGGGCATAGCTCCAGGGGCACCTTCTGATAAACAAGGCCATTCTGACCCAGTGTTTGCTGAAGATAGCTGGGTTCCTGTGAAGGTGGTTTGTAAGGGCAAGCTGGGTCCTCTGTTCAGCCACTTTTCTCCACTCCTGGAGCATAGCTTCCATCACCTTCTCCCTCCTGTCCTCTCTCCTCCTTCACACACACATTCTTCTTTGACAATGTCATCGTTACCTTCCTTGTGTATGATATAGAGCTAGACCCCGACTGCTGCCACTCACATCACCAAAAGCACTCCCTGTGCCTGCTGGGGCATCCGGTGAGTTATGGCTGCCGCAAACTTGACACAAGAGCCCTGAAAGATGACTTATTCCATGGTTGTAAATTTATGTGAATGGAAAGTGTTAGAATGGCATGAACTTTAAACTACACTTACATGAACAATTAACAAAATACCTTTACCGAGGAAAAAGTATAAGCAATGGACCATTTTTGCAATTTGCAAACAAACGAACAAAAATCCCATCCAGGTCTGGCTGTAATCCCAGTGGCTTGGGAGACTGAGACAGGATGATTACCAGCTATAGTGACTTAGTGAAGCCCTAAGCAACTTAGTGAGACCCTGTCTCAAAATCAAACAAACAAATAAAAAAAAAGAGCTGGGGGTGTAGCTCCCCTAGCTAGGTTAAATCTCCTAAAATAAAATACAATACAAGTCAGACTGTCACCGTGGTTATGGCCCCATTTCCAGAGTAGTAGGTTGACTGACTCTACCTTTCTGCACCCCAAAATGGTCTGCATTTTGGAGAGCATGTGTGTGTGTGTGTGTGTGTGAGAGAGAGAGAGAGAGAGAGAGAGAAAGAGAGAGAGAGAGACAGGGAAAGTGGTCTTCTCCATGGGGTTATGGCTGCTTTCATCACGGAGGGAAACCATTCTCACTCTCATCAGAGTGGTAGACCAGAGGTAGAAATTAGGCTTGTAGATAGGGGTTAAAATTTCTGCTCTTGGGTGGGGCTCATGGTAACCTGACTGGGGATGGAGAGGGAAGAGCACTGTGTCATCAAGAGGCACCCATATGGCTTCCCCTGTTTGACCGAGGAAACACCAATCCTTCACAGTAGAGAAGTACTGATGGAAACCTAGGGTCCTAAGCCCCCCGCCCATCCACTCCAGGTCACCCAGTACCCTCCCATTTCCTGTTGAAGTTCTCTGGTTTTCCTAACTTATGTTTGAGCTTGTGGACAGAGGACACATGAATAACAAACTGACTTTGGACTTACATTTCATTGCATCATAAAGTAAATCAACCTTGAACTGTTAGCTTTGGATTTTCTACAAAGAGATAATGCTGCCACCCACTACAATTTCTCATTACAGGCAGTCTCTGTTGGTTCAAACTTTCCTCTGTAATCACTTCCTATCCCTTCCGCCCCATAACGTCCCCAGATTTCTTTAGTTAGATGTCATACTCTCTGCTCACTTCTCGAAACACACTGTATATAGCTAGTTACATTAGTGAACATTGTTTGCCAAGAATGACCCAATACTGTAGTCCCTACAAGAGTACCACTCCCCTTGTGCCAGGGCATCGCACCCATTCCAAGTCATCGATAACTGCCCTTGGACACAGCTACCTGTTCCTGAAGATTGCCACCTTCCCCTGGACACTGATTCCTTCAAGGCACTGCTGCCCAAACCAAATACCTCTGCTTGCCCTGGATACTGCTCCTTATCCCAGGAAACGTCTGCCTGCCCCTGGGCACCACTTCCTTCTTCGGGGCACTGCTTTCTGGAACTAGACACCAATGCCTACTCCCTGGATGTGGCTGCTTGTGCCAGGGCACCCCTGCCTGTTCCTGAATACCATTTTCTCCTCCTCCTCCTCTTCTTCTTCCTCTTCCTCCTCCTCCTCCTCCTCTTCTTCTTCTTCTTCTCCTTCTTCTTCTTCTTCTTCCCCCCTGCACCTCCTTCATACTGGGGATTAAACCCAGGGGCTTGTGCTTGCTAGGCAAGTGCTCTACCACCAAAGTACACTCCCAACCCTTTTTAAATTTTACTTTGAGACAGGGTCTTGCTAAGGGGCAGGCCAGCTTGGGTAATTCTAGTCCTTTCCCTGGACACTGCCCTGAGTGCTGGACCCTGCCTTTTGCGCTAGCTGAGACCATGGAGCACCCAGGGTCATACTGTGTCTTGTGCAGCCTGTAGGAGAATGCCTCTTTGTTTTTCTTTGTTACAGATCGTATGCAAGCATCAAAACAGAGATGCTAAAACTTCCTGAAGTACTCTAGGGACAGCGCCCCTGCTGTTTTTACTTGCAATAGAACTCAGATATATGTGCCAGGAGACAAATCCAAGTGACAGACACCATTCTGTTTTTCCCAGTTGGCTTTGGAGACTCCAGTACCAGGCCAGGTCTACTGGTCCTGGCTCTATTCCAAGGAGATGGGTTCTGCCCCAGAAGGCTCCCCAGCCCTTCTGTCTCTCCCACCAGTACCCAGACCAGTAGCCACACAGCCTAGGAGAAGACCGAGGCCCTGGGACTACAAAAAACATACTAGCTCTCTATGCAGCTCTGTCCTATTTAATAGAAGAGGAAGCTCAAACTTTTAGAAAGCATGTCACAAGAAAAATCAAAAGCTCATGGTCCAGTGGTGCAGTTCAATATTGGTGCAAATCAAATGGAAACACAAAAAAAGTATATAGCAGCATGTCATTTATAACATGTTATATTACTAGAAATAATGACATTCATATTAGGTTAATAGAAATAATTTAAATGCAAATTTTGAGATAGTAAGGTTGAGGGTAGAAATTGTGAGATTTTGGAAAGAAAATATGCTTTTTTTGTTTTATATTATTTCTCATCTCTGTCCCCATGGAATGACTTTAGTTACTTTTATGAGTGCTAATACTTGCACTATTTTCTGGGACACTTCAGACTTCTGTTTGAGGAAGTCCATCACTATGAAGTAAAGTGGGTTATGTCAATAAGAGGTAGAAGACTTTGGACCTTGGTCAAGATTCTACTTCTACCATTTGCCTACTATGTAAATCCCTACACAGAAGCCCTGATATGAAAGATACACAGAGAGCAAATTAGATGATGGAGTTTCTTTCTTTGCCCCCACCCAGGGATTGAACCCAAGGATTCTTAACTACTGAGAAGCATCCCCAGTCCTTTCTTTTCTTTTTTCTTTTCAGACAGATTCTCACTAAGTTGCTTAGAGTCTTGCTAAATTACTGAGGCTGGCTTTGAACTTGCAATCCTCCTGCCTCAGCCTCTTGAGCCACTGGGATTACATGTGTGCACCACCACGCCAAGCTGTTGATGGGAATTCTTCATTGAATTTTCTCTTGGACTGTATTTGATCCATTATTTGACCTATTTAAGCATTTTTCATTTTTATTTTATTTTCATTTCATTTTCATTTTATTTTCAATGTCCTCCACTAAGATCTTGTATTTGATTGTTTTTCAGATTTGCCCCTGCTTCCAATGTGTGCTTTGAGATGTCTTTGAATACCATGGCTAGATGTAACTCATTAGTTGGGCAGGCACCTAGCAGATGGCACTTGGTGGAAAGGACTAAGAAAGACCTTAGTCTCCCCCTAGAAAGGCCAGCTCAGCTTGGCACTGCCCTGGAAGAGTCAGCTGTGACCAGCTCAGAACAGGCACTCCAAGTTCACATCTTTTCTCACCATTCTCTAAGCGTAGTCTGTACTTCTCTACCTCTTGCTCTTGCCACCATAATCCTTCCAATCAGATAGCCTTGCTCTCATTTCTGCCTGTCCATATCCTGTCTGTCCCTACAAGGTCAAATTCAGAGTAGCCACTCATCCTTCTTTCCTCTCCTCCTACCCACCCTCAGCTGGAAATGATTCTCACCTTCTCCTATGAATGCCTACTACACTGGGTCCCTCTTACATACTACTTATGATTAATAGGGTCAGCTACATGGTTTGCATGGCACAATGCAAAATCAGAAATCCAGGACTCTTTGTTAAAAAGGGTTATTAAGAATTTCAAAATAGCCACAGTGGAGCAATCCACTAAACACAGAGCTCAGTGCTCCTATGTAAGACACACTCCTAGGAAGCCAGTCCTGATTCCAAGGAGGAAACTGTAAGTCCCATCAAGCAAGCACAATCTTATTTATTTATTTATTTATTTATTTATTTATTTATTTTTAGAGAGAGAGAGAGAATCTTTTTTTTTTTATTTTAGTTTTTTAAAATGTGACTTTCATTGCTCTGAAACTTCACTGTGTACATGGTACTGGGGTTTCAATTTATGTCCTTGAGCATGCCAGGCAAGTACCTTAACTGCTGAGCCACCACTCCAGCCCCATGCACAATCTTTTAAATGTGCTTTTGAATCCCTTCCCAAGGTACTCCCAAGCTGCTCTCCTCCCCTTCCTGAGTCTTGTTCCAGGGCTCCATCACCTACCTGCCTGGTTCTCCACCTTGCTGGGGACTTAGCTGGAAGCTCTGCGTGCTGAGCCTCTACCAGTTACTCTGACTTTTGCCTACTGCCCTTGTCCTTGAGTCCCGTCTTATTGTCTTCCTCTTTCTTGTAGCACAAGAAAGAAAAAAAATCTATTAGTTATTTTTCTATAGTACCACTTTCTCCCTTTCTCTCTCTGGTTCCTCTGATTGCCAGAAGTTGCCAACATATGGTCCTCTGTTTGACAGTGTATTGATGCCAAAAAAATCCTGTACCTAGCACTCTTCTAGCTGTTACATTTCTTCTGGTAATATAGATGCTTACCTAATGCCAGGAATGTTAAGTATACTATTTTATTTAAGTTTGGCAATAATAGAAGTATGCACTGCTAGAATTGTACCTTTTACAGATGAGTAAAATGAGATTCAGAGACATTAAGTAACTTGCCCAGGGTGATAAGTCCAAGAACCCTTAGTCATTAGGCTATGTTGCTTCTGTATATCTACCACTTCAAGGCAAAGGCCATATTTTATTCTTTTAATCTAATAATTTTAATCTAATAATTTTAATTTAATAAGAATTGGTCATCTCAGTTTCCCAATCAATATACCACCTCACAGTTTTTAAGAAAATAACCACTACACTACACATCATGTTTAATCTTTAATCTTTGTGTGTGTGTGTGTGTGTGTGTGTGTGTAAAGGAAGTCAGTGGGGAGATTAATAGAATAATTACCCATATTACCTCTTTGTGCTCTCAGTACTAGTGTGTTATTAGGGATATCAAGAACTCCCATTTATTAATGGTTTACCCTGTGCCAGGTCTTATGCTGAGCATTTTGCTAATGCTATCTCAGTAAATCCTCAGCATATCTCTACTTGCCAGAATTTATTGCCCATATTCAACAGATAAAGAAACTTAATGCTGACAAACACTTAATCTCTAGCTACGTCACGTAACTACTAAATAGTGTCACCAGGGTGTGGACTTGGGTCTGTCCTGGCTCCAAATGGAGGGCTCCCGGGTGAGTTAAGCTGTTCCCATACCCCTGCCTCTCCATCTTACTTAGCGTCACCTTCTTACTTATATTTATCCTCCCACTGCCTCTGTCTCTATCAGAATCTGAGACCTGGAGTCCTGTTGCTTAACCCATCAATGGATTTGGTTGTCTGTTGCACAATCCCAGAGCAGACAGAGAAAATCGTCTACATTACCTGAACTGCCCTGTGATATGCACCCTTTGGATTTCAAGTTGTGACTTTCTAATGTCCTGTTGCCTTCCAATATCTTAATAAGAATGCCAGAAACAATGACTTCCCAAAGTGTATTCCAGATATCAGGATCTGGGCATTGTGGCGCATATCTGTAATTCCAGCTTCTTGGAAGGCTGAAGTAGGAGGATCACAAGTTCAAGACCAGCCTTGGGAACTTATCAAGGCTCTAAGACACTTAGTGAGACCCTGTCTCAAAATAAAAATAAAATAAAATAAAATAAAATAAAGCCAGGCGTGGTGATGCATGTCTGTAATCTCAGAGACTCCGGGGGTCACAACAAGAGAATTGTGAGTTCAATTGCCGCAGCAATTTAGTGAGGCTATTAGTAAATTAGCAAAACCCTGTCTCAAAATAAAATACAAAAAGAAATGGGGATGTGGGTCAGAAGTTAAACAACCCTAGGTTAAATCCCTGGAAGAAAAAAATAAAATAAAATGGGCTGGGGGATGTTGCTCAGTGGTTAAGCATCCTTGGATTCAATCTCCAATGCCCCCTCCCTCCAGAAAATATATCAGGCAATAAATAATGAAGAAAGGCTAATAACTGAGAGCACTGCTAGGTTCAGGGTGAGTGGGAGGCTCACTCTCTTTTAAAAGTCTTCCACTAGTGCCGGTATTTTTCTGTCCCGGCATTTAAGAAGCCTGATTCAGGCAATCTATGGAGAAGAGTGACCTTTGAGTTGGTCTCATTATTAATCCTTTTGAGGGTCCAGAGAAGCCTCTGGAAACCAGGAAGAGTCCTCTTCCATCCCACAATTTTTCAGTTGTCTCTGTGTGTGTACAAACCCACACCCACTTAGATGGCTGTATAATTAATTTAACTGCTAATCACGAGATGTTTATCCTGTTGTTTAACCATTGGTGCTAGACTTGCCTATTCAATGGAATGAGAGCCTCAGATTCACTAGGGAAGTAAGTGAAGGAACAGGGATAATGGATGCCAGAGAAGGGGAACAGTATGCAACGTGGATGTCAGGATAGACCTAGAGCCCAATGTAAAGACTAGGGATTTAGACTGCATAGCTAACTTATTTTTACTTATTTCTTTATTTTTTGCACTGTTGTTCATTGAATCGAGAGTCTTATGCATGCTGGGCAAGTGCTATACCATTGATCTATACCCCCAGTCCTATGTGGTTGGTTTTGTCTGTGCAGCTTCTCAGGGCAAAATCCCGTTGGTAAGGTTACACGGCAGGCATGTGTAGGAGGAAAAGCTTTTGAGTTACTATAGAGGGATCAAGCAGTGGAATAGGCTGGCAGACTGGAAGAGCAGTTTCTGTGTCTGAACGTTCTCAAGCTGGCAGCAGACACTGGAGGGAGGTTCTGCATGGCACAAGAGGCTGGTCTAGAGCCTCTCAGCTGGTGATCACATATGGGACTCACTTTGGACTGGGCAAGAGGCAGGTGTTGGGGGTACAAGACTTAATGTGACATAAGCTCTGCTGTCCTTCCTATTCCAGGGTTGTGTTCCTCTGTAATTGACACAGATTATACTTCTCTTGAGTGCTCACAGTAGCCATCATCATGCTACAGAGTCAGGCCCAACTGTGAGCATCTGGAAGACAAGAATTATACCTTTTATCTGTTTCTCCTTAGAACTTAGCACAGGGTAGGTGTCCAAGAAATGAGTGAATGTCCAGAGAATTACTCCATACATGTCAATAAACGAATTCACAGAACCGTAAATGTTGACTTCCTGTTGAAAGGACCCATTCCAACACCAATAAGCCACGTGATGGATATAACGGTGCCCAAACTTAATCCAGTGCCATGAGTCATTTGACTCCAGTGGCTTCAAGGTAACCTTCCAGGGAAAGGCCATGGTTTTTCTGAAAGTCTTTGTGTCCAAGGCCACAGCACACACCTTGTGCAGCTCATTAGAAGATGGTTTCACCTCTCATCTTCATTTTCTGCCTGAAGAGTGCCACTTACTCACCAGGCTTTAAAGATCTCGAAAGGCGATGACAGAAACCGGTGGGAGAGATGGACGTGAGTCTCTGAGTTGACTAGCACTTCCCTGAAAAACATCTAACTAGAAGTTGTGTAACCATTTATCTTTTGTTTACCTTCTAAACCTCGGTTGATATAACTTCAGTACCGTCTGAGTCATCACTACAATCAACAAGAATTTTCTGAAAAATTGATTTCCAAATACAAATATTTTCTACAAACTGAAATTACGTGGGGAAACTCAACTTTTTCATTCTTTTCGGTGTTAACCACACTCGATATGTTTCACTGTTTCTTTAGTTTTTCCCTCCAAACTGACCATGTTTTCAATTGTTAAGGATGATGATTTCCGGCTTTTAGGCTGTGTCCAGAAGTCAACCTCTCCAACTTTCTTGGGACCCTGTTTCCTTTTGGGTTGGGGTTAACTGAGAAACAAAGGGAGTGGGCTAAATCCAGTCTCTGCCACGTCTTTGGTACATGCCACGGTCATTTTCAGAAGCTGCTTTCTGCTTGGTAAAGAAGGGAGGATAAGAACATGGTAGCTCCCATGCTTTACAGAGTGGGAGTCAATAACAGTAGCCAAGCTGCTGCTGCTGTTTCCTGAGGAGGTGCTTTTCTAGCCCCGGAAAGCCCAAACATCCCTACTTCTTTGGCCCTAAAGTGATTCTTTGTTTCCTGAGACAGAACTTTTGAGTAGGTGCCAAGGCCACACTGAACAGCATTCAGTGGAAAGTCTTCTTCCAGACAAAAGAGAATGGAAGATCTCCTGTTATTTTGCATGGGCTGATTAAATCCAACCCCAAAGATCACTGTGTACCTGGGGGCCCACTTCACAATAAACCCTTCAGCCCAAACAATAAAAACAACAATAGCAGCAACATCAATAGCAACTTCCCTTCAAAAGGGAGAAAGATGTGATAAAGTGTAATTTTTTCATGTCTTCCAACTGCGAGGCACTGGCACTGAATACAAAGGGCTCTTCAGATTACTGGGTGATGACTTCCAGGGCAATTGGTGCTTAGTTACCCTCACGAGAAAACTGGTGGATGCTTGGAGAAGGATAATTTGTGTTGCATCCATTGATGTTTTATGTTGGAGAACTAAATCCCAACCTGTCTCCACAGGGCATTCTGATAATTCATTGAATAACACTATGATAATTTTTATAATAACTCAGTTCTGATCAGAAATTGCTATAACAAATGAGTTTAGATGAGCCCCTTTCAGAGCAGAAAGTATCTCCTCAACATTCCGTCCAGGTACCCAACTTCACATAGTAGGTGCTCAATAAATGTTTGTTTTTTGAACACATGAATGAAGAAACATCAGACTCATCAGAAATGAAATACTTGGCTTTTCAGGATCTAGGCCCTTTAAGTACCAGAAAGGGCAGAGCTGAGAATCCAATTTAAACCAACCTCTGCTACTCCATTCCTGTGGAAACCAAGCCTTCTTCCAACTTTTGCTGACATGTACATTTTCGTGTTGTTTTGTGAGAGCTATGTTTTAATCTCTTACCTCTCATCCTACCTTTCTTGATGTTTCACTCCCTTTCAGCTCTTTCTCCTCCCAAATCTGTGTCTACATGTAAGGTCCCCAATGGAACCACCTCTCAAAATTCTGACCCTGAGTTTATGATGATCCTTCTTGACCTGGCTTCCGATTGACAATTGTAAACACTGAACTCTGCCTTGGAATAGTTCAGATGCATTACCTTCCGTAGTGACTCTCTGGTGCAGGGCTCTTTCAACAATTTCAGAGGCGCTTGTGCGGTCCTCAGCAGCATCTTGAGATCCCTGCCATCATGGGCACTGCCTAGCCCCTTGCTGTCATCTCCTGGAAATTGTTAAACCACTTCTGTTCCCTAGACCTTTGGGCCTGCTTCCTGGAACCAGCTTTAGCACATTGTACCATAGTGTAAATGCATAGTGTATTGCTACATAGCAGTAATGTGAACTGCATTGAAAAAATGCACAGGTGAGTAATTAAAATAAAGAAGGAAATGACTGGAAAATGAAGTAAACACCCACCTGCCATTGGCATTTCAAGAAGTTGCAGCCAGTTGATTGAAGGTCACCCAAGGTCACTCATGAGAATGTGCATTCAGCATGTGAAAATCATAAAGTTTGAAACTGGTGACATCAGGCATAGCAAAATACTGTTAGACGCTCTTTGATAACAACAACGCTGCAATTATCTTGGCAGACATCAAAATATCATCTATTGTCTTGTTCACTTTCAGTAAATAAATGGCAACATTTCTAAAGAAACTAAAAAAATCTAAATAAAAGACCATTTTATTCATCTTAATGCATTATTTTAGTTTGCAAATATGAGACATATGGAGTACAGATAAAATCAGAGGTGTTTATAAAATGCATGAAAAGAATCATGATGATCTTCAGATATCTAAGTTCCCATAAAAGTCAACATGGAAACAGTAGAAGAGGGAAAAAAAAGAGCAAAAGTGCCATATGCCCCCAGTCAAGTGGCAGGAATATATTATTCTGATAAGCAATGTGAATATATATATATCAGAATATATTATTCTGATAAGCAATGTGACCATACCAATCAAGGTGACAATGTCCAAATCATTTGAATCAACCATTTCACTTCTAGAATCTAGCCTGAAGAAAAGAAACCTAGAATGCCAGAGATTCCTGAATGAAAAAGATCACTACAGCTTTTTTTTATAATCGTGATCAATTAAGACTAAATATCTACCAATAGGAGATGGATTAAATAAATTATGATATCGACATACAACAGAACAACAGTTATGAAAAGCATGTTTTTAAGTCTATTTAATAAAGGGAAATGTTCAAGTTGTGATGTCAAATTAAAAAGAATAAAAAAGCATACATGCAGTATCATCTAAATCATATTAAAATAGTATATTTAGACATGATGGAAATACACCAAAGCATTAACACTATTCACCTCTGGATGATGAGATAGAGGATGATTTTTGTATTCCTCTTTATATATGTTTAGTTATTTAGAATGATAGGTGAAATATTAATTGCTCTTAATTGCCCTATTTTTTTCTAGCATCAACTAAAATACTTAATGCTTTAGAAATCGTCACCAAGGGGCTGGAGCCGTGGCTCAGCAGTTACAGCACTTGCCCAGCATGTGCAAGTACACGAGTTCAAACCCCAGCACCCACATACACAATATGTGTCAGAGCAATGGGAGCTATGTGAAAAACTCAATAAAAATTGATGTTCTTTGTCTCTCTCTCTCTCTCCCTCCATCCTTCTCTCTTTAAAAAAAGAAAAGAAGAAATTGTCACCAAAAGAAAATTCAAGAACAATGATACTTGGGGAGGGTAAAGGGGGTATGTATGATGTGTGCATGTAAGGAAGTGTAATAACAAACCCCTTCAATATGTAACACTATAATGAAAAACAAAATCTTGCTTAAAAAAAAAAGAACAAAGGTATTGAAAGAAAAGGTCCATGGATGAGACAGAAATGATCCAACAGGATATGGGATCAGTCAGAACTTTCTTTTTCTCCTGGAACTCTCAGGTTTGTTGACAATAAAACCACCCAGACAAGGGTGGGGAGTAAGTGGAGGAGACCCACGCTCACTTCTGGTGGGGGCAGCAGGGAGTTTGCACAGGGAGACATTACACTGTAGGAAAAGTCCCCTGAGGAGCAGGCCAGCTCCAGGATAGAGGAAGGGCCATGACCGCATGGCGTGTCCCAGCAGGAGGAGCTTCATGAAGTCCCCTATACCTTGTGTGGTCACAGCAGACAGGTTTAAAGATGTGGGTGGCACTTAGCTGAGAGGAGGTCTAATCTCTAAAGAGTATCACAACTGCAACAGGAGACCCCTCCCTGCAATCCATGGCTTCTGGGAGGACTGTCTTGCTATGGATTAGAAGGGGACAGAAAGGACACTAGCTCCAGGTAGGCTAACAGTAGGATGTGCCTGAGAACCAGATGAAACAGGTCACAAGCCAACCCAAGCCCTGGCAGCAGACCAAAGGAGGACAGCCCTTCTGCCCTTAGGGGCATTTGCTTAAATTGCCCCTTCCCACCCAGGCTTATTTTTTAATCCCACTGTGGGACGAAGAAGGAGGGGCAACCGACCCTAAATGGGACTGAGCTTCAATCCAAGTGTCTGGGAAATCAGGGTTCCCGGAAATGACTACATTAAATTTTCACAGAAAGGGGCTCAGAGTCATTAATTCAACTGAGTTGTGAAAATAAATTTATACTTTACACACCTATGTTTATGACATACAAAACACTCACTGAGTGTTCTCAGTTTCCAAATATTCAGTACTGACCACAGTTAGTATTTTTAAAGAAAAGCATAGTCCACACAGAGTTTCACGAGGAGATCCCAAGAACAGAGGTGTAAGGCTAATGGGAAGTTGGCCTCACTGGATGATAGGAGCCTCTTCCTTGTCTCTAAGAGCCATGACTTCCTTTCCAAGAGAACCCTGAACCTGACTACACAGGATTCTGTAGAGATGCGTGCAGCTGGAAGTGAATGTGAACAGTCCTTCACAGCCACCTTCTCTGTCCTGTCACCAACCCCTGCCTCCCTTATCCCAACCCTCACCCCTGCAAATCAATATTATGAACCTTGCGTTACAGGGTCCTTTCTTTTCTTTTTCTTGTTAACCATTTTCTTCCTCTCCAAAACTATATCGAACCAATCCAGAGCAAATCCACCCACACACAATGCTGACCTCTAAATATTTGAAGAACATGCTGGTTTCATGTTAGGGTTTCTTTGCTCCAGCCTATGCCAAGTCCTTGTGTGATATTTTCCAAACCTCTCACCATCCTGCTACCCTCCTTGGGGGTCACACCTGGGATTGGCAGGGGTCCTTAAAAGGCCATAACCAGAGTCAACACTGAGGCCCTGTTTCTGGTCACAAAAATATGTGCTCACTCTGCTAAGGCTACTAAGGGTACCAAAGGGGCATTTGTGTTCCTGGCTTCCCCTGCAGTATCTCAGCCTATGGTGCAGAACTCACACCCAGAACTTTGTCAAATGAGTGGCTATTAGGCCACGACTCCCTCTGCTGTACTGGCTGGGATCACGGGGCTCCACCCAGGAGAGGCAGGTCAATGCCTGTCCTTTCTGTCACTGGCAGGGCCCTGGCAGTGAGTTCTGGAGAAAGGAGGATGAGGGGAGTAGGGAACCCTACTTTGCTCTGCTGGCCGTGTCTCTCCCTGCCTTAGGAACCCCTGCCTCTCATCTCTATACTGCACTTGAGACAGAAATCTCTCCCTCCCCTCTTTTCTTGCAGGATCTTATCCACGATCCTGGGATCTCCCAAGGTTTAACTGTGGGCCTTATTTTCCCTCTTGGACCCCTCTTGGAGGAGATAATACCCCCAACATTAGAGGATTTTATCAAATTGCTGAATACCCCCTATCCCTACTCAGAGTCCCCATGGCATGCTCAGATCCAAGTAAAAGAGACTCTTCTCTGCTGCCAACCCCACTACCCCCTGGGCTGGCTGTGTCCACCTCATTTCCTCAGCTACCTCCTCTCTCTGCTGCTGTCACCATGTTCCAAGCAGACTTTGGAGTATCTCCCCTGCAGCAGCATTGACTTTGGCAGATTTCTTGGGGACCAGTGATGTCCCAACTTGTTTGCTTTTCCAAGGCTTATGTTTGCAGGGGTTATTTGGAACCAGAACTGAAATCGTCCCACGTCCTTATGCAACTCCTTCAGTGGGGTCCAACAGATAAATAAAACCGTCCACCCCTCTGTTGGCCTAGCTTTCTAAGCAGAGTCCCTGGGTTGGTCCCGAAGTCTCCAGCCATCTGCCCACCTGCCAGGGCCTCTCTGGGGCAGCCATGAAGTCCTTTATCCTGCTCTTTTGCCTTGCTCAGATCTGGAGCTGCCACTCGGCCCCACATGGTCCAGGGCTGGGTTATAGGGAACCAGAATGCGATGGTCCAGAATCAGAACAAGTAGCCCTGGTGGCTGTGAACTACATCAATCAACACCTTCTTCAGGGATACAAGCACATCTTGAACCGGATTGACAAAGTGAGGGTGTGGCCTAGGGTAAGTGAATCTGCTGGGAACAAGCTACAAGAACCTGTGTGTGGAGCCCAACCCCTTACCTCAGAAGACCAGCATTTCCCAGCACAAATGCAGCTGCAACAGGGAAAACTCGGATTTCTCCCCAGTAGTAAAGGGAGGGGCAGATGGAGGGCAAGAGAGGAGACACTCAATTCCTCAGTCATGGGCCTCAAAGAGGCTGCTGGGTGGAAGGTGGGGGTGGGGTGGACTGAAGGAGAAGAAAAATTTTCAAAGGACATTTTGCAGATCACAGGGGAAAAGTGTGACCTGCTGGAAAAGTTAGGGCCAAAGAGCTTGATTGGCTCCTATTAGCCAAGTTATCACTGACTAAGAATCAATTTTCCTTTCCTGGTTTCTGTTTCTTATCAAACTAGCATTTGATAAGTACCTATCATGTATGAGGCCATTTCACATAACTGCTCCTTCCAGTCCTTTATGGTGATACACTGTCTTATGTAAGCATAAGAGGAAATGAAGGCTCCGGTGTGTTGGCCTTTCTTTCTTTCTTTCTTTCTTTCTTTCTTTTTTTTTTATTGCTCCAGGTCATATAATTAGCACACATTCAGGCTGGTGTTTGGTTCCAGACCTAGATTATCTCCCCAAAAAAGTTCTCAAATCTCAGAGAGAAACCAAAGCAGCCCAGAGACACTGACAATAAAGAGCAAGCCAGAAAATACACCTTGAGAGATCTGAAGAGCTGGACAAAGGGCATCTGTCTACTGCCTGTTTTGAAACCAGATTTTATATCTGATTAGGGTAATCTTTTAGTAAACATTATTTCAAATCTATGGAAGACACTGAACCATTAAAATTAAAACTGCCAGTATGGTTGTTTATGCATACAAAAGTGGCACTTTTATATAATTCAATCCAACACAAAGGTAAGAAAGACCATCTCTGTCCACAAGAAATGTACAATCTAGGAAGAAAATAAGATAAACATCAGGATGTCTGCACTGATGGCCGATATCTGATTTCCTAAAAGGACAAAATATTTGAAATCATGATTGCCCTGGGAGGGTGTTAAGAGTTCCACAGCCATATTAAATTATAATGGAGGCTTAGAGGAAGCACTGATCCATGTGGGGAATAAGCACACAGCATGCTTGAGGGAAACAGCAGTGGAGGGGCAGCATAATTTCCGCTAAGGGCAGAGCTGAGGGTTACTTTCCTTGAGAAAGCCAGGTGTACCTGGATCCTAGTTGCTGCAGCTCTGAATCATTTCAGTAAGTTACTTTGGATACACTGCACATCATAAAATGCAGCATTCCTCTAAGGGGGAAGAATCTGAAGCTTCATTTATCAGTGAGTGTGGCAGAGCTGAAATGAGAGGCAAATAGAGTTGTGATGGGATTTTCCAGATTTTAATTTAATTAGATTTTCCGAACTTTGAAGAATGAGTACATAATCAGGTGAACTGACAAGAACAACTCCAAAAAGCTAGTAAAGTTTCGGGACACACGCCTACGCTAGTGATAGGACCGCTTCCTCCTTTGGGGTGACTTGCTTTTGCTCTTCCCTCTCGTCACCAGCAGGGGAAGTAGAGAGCAGCATGTGCGCCCGCGGGCACCGGCGAGCCACCCACCAAGGAAAAGGCGAGGAGCGCAGCAACAAAAATCTTTAAAATGAAAGACAAAATGCAGAAAGTAAGAAAGTAGATCATGAGAGGGAAGGAAAAACAAATTACAGGGAGGGAGAGAGGTGATTAAGAGAGGACAGTAGCTAGCATCCTGCTCCACCTTACTGTACAGCTAGACTAAGGAAATCTAAAACGTTTTCAAAGCATTCTTGAAGGGTGATTTTTTAAATTAAAAAATAAATGTCGCCCTCCTGCCGCGGTCCCGCGCGGCCCCCACGCCCGTCGGACCAGCGACCGGCTAGCGTGGGATTAGCCGGCTTTCCTGCCGAGCCGAGGTGCCCCAACTTAGGAGGTGGGAGACTGGGGACTGGAAACTCAGCAGAATGACCTTCACTCCCTAGCGCTGCGCTCTCGCCCTGTCCCCGGTCACCCTGAGACTGGTTTCTTCTCGCGCGGAAGCACCACCTGGCCCCCACGCCGGGTGGTTTCTTTTAGCCTTAGATAAATGCTGCTAGACTTCTCAAAAAAAAAAAAAAGTATCAATCTCATTTTTAGTTTCCAAATAGAGTTCAAAGTGAGGACCTTGACCCCATTCCCTGTCCACGCCCATTCCCCTTCCTCCCGGGAAGCACCATTTAGCTCCCACTCAGTTAACAGAAGAACCTAGTGCGGTCCTGTCCTCAGGCCAGTTCAGAGCTGGCTGGAGTTGTCACTGACTGTAAGGAATGACTGTCACCTCTCCAAAAGAGGGGGAGGGTCCAAGTCCAATGGGGAATCTATCTTTGCCTGGCACAACATGATGAATGGGCCGGCTGCTCAACCCGTTGTCTATCTCCACAGCGGCCCTTCGGAGAGGTGTACGAACTTGAAATAGACACATTGGAGACCACCTGCCATGTGCTGGACCCCACCCCCTTGGCAAACTGCACTGTGAGGCAGAAGGCCCAGCATGTGAGTACCCTTCTTATGGTGGCTGTCATGGTGCCCCAACTAGTTCCTCTGTGGTTCAAGAAAGACCAGGTCCAGTTGTGCCTGGCTCCCAGCCTACCTTCCCTGCTAGCCAGTGTGCAGTTTCTAAAACTGACCCTGGATGCGACTTTCTCTAAGGTTGATTTTTACAACGGTTCATATCCTTGTTGTACCCATCCCTGAAAGCAGAAAGTGTAATGTTTCAATATTACCCCCAGATGATGACTTTTTGAGGGTTACCATTGCTGGAGTGGGGGGAGGCACTGGGGGCAGGGTGAGCAGTGAAGGCCAGCAGTGCTCCTGGGCCCTCACTCTAGGTTTATTTCACCAGGCTGTGGAAGGAGACTGTGACTTTCATATACTGAAACAGGATGGCCAATTTTCCGTCTTGTCAGCAAAATGTGATTCTACTCCAGGTACAGATGCTTCTTTTTCTTATGATTTTTACATAGAGAGGGGAAGGAATCTGAAGTTTTGATCCTAAGTAGTTTCATTCACTTTGTCGGTAAGGAAAAGGAGAAGTCAAATTTCCTGGATACTGGAATTTAAAAACAGGTTAAGGATCTGTTTTCATTGGAAGTAAAACTTGTCTCTTGGTGATAGGGACTCCTGCAGAAATTTCAGAATGACACAAGCCTCTTGAAGGTTTATGGTGCTGGACAAACTGGACAGCCATTTGCAGAAAGTTGAAATTAGATCCTATTTTTCACCTTGCACAAAAATCAAATCAAAATGGATCAAGGAACTAGGAATTAAACTAGCTACCATGCAACCTCTGTAAGAAAAGTTAGGACCAACACTACAGTATTGGGGAGTAGGCAAAGACTTTCTCAACACATCTCCTAAAGTGAAAGAAGTAAAGTCAGAAATCAGTGAGTGGGAAGTCATAAAGCTAAAAAGCTTTTGCACAGCTAAAGAAATGATCAAAATTGTCAAGAGACTTCCTACAGAATGGGAGAGAAGCATGGCCCATGATTCTTCCGACAGGGGACTAATATCCAGAATTTACAAAGTACTCAAAAATCTCAACCTCAAAAACATAAACAACCCAATCAATTAGTGGGCCAAAGAGCTAAATAGAAACTTCTCAATAGAGGACATCGAATAAGCCAATGAATACAAGAGAAAGAGCTCTAAATCACTAGTAATCAGAGAAATGCAAATCAAAACTACATTAAGATATCACCTCACTCCAGTCAGATTGGCAAAAATGAAGAATATAAACAATAATAGATGCTGGAGGGGTTGTGGAGAGATAGGAACATTAACACACTGTTGGTCAAACTGCAGACTGATACAGCCCCTCTGGAAAGCAGTGTGGAGAATCCTCAAAAAATTAGGGATGAACCAACCTACCATATGATCCTGCTATTCCTGTCCCGGGTAGTTTTCCAGAGGAGTTAGAATCAGCACATTACAGCAACACAGCAAAATCAATGTTCATAGCAGCTCAATTTACAATAACTAAATTATGGAACCAACCCAGATGCCCCTCACTGGATGAATTGATCCAAAAACTGTGGTACATAGATACCATGGAGTTCAACTCAGCAATTAGAAACAATGGTATTGCAGCCTTTGAAGGTAAATAAATGGATGGCGATGGAAGAAATCATGTTGAGCAAAGTTAGCCAAACCCAGAGAGTCAAGGGTCAGATATCTTCACTCATCTGTGGAGGCTGGAGCTAAACCCAGGCCTGTGTGAAAGGCAGTCAGTCTCAGGTAATGGACCCAGCAAAGGTATTCCAACACATAAATCTAAGGCAGTCATTGATATGTATCGGGAAGGACTGAAGGACGGAGGAAGGGGCTGATAGGAAGGGGAAAGGGAGGGAGTATAAGGAGGGATCTAGGGGGTAAAGCTGATTTAAGAATATTATATATATGTATATATATACATATATATATGTCATATTGTTACTTTGGTTGCATTTTTTATAGTACAATAACTAAATTTCTTATTTAAAAAAAAAGAAGAAGAAGCAGGGATGGAGCCTAAAGCCATTGGAGCATGTGTTATACGAATCCGCGGAGCTGGGGCGAATGCCCTGGAAAAAGATGAGACCGCATTCCCTTTTCTGTGCAGACTCCGCAGAGGATGTGCGCAAAATGTGTCCAGACTGTCCCCTGCTGACCCGGCTTAACGACACCAGCGTGGTGCACGCTGCCGAGGCCGCTCTGGCCGCCTTCAACGCGCAGAATAACGGCTCCTATTATCACCTATTGGAAATTTCCCGTGCTCAACTTGTGGTAAAACCGGGACTCTTTGACAGAATGGACAGTTTGGGGGCACTCGTGGTGAAGCAGGGATGAGGAAGGGACAGTTGCGAGGGCTGCAGCCAGAAAGCAAGGAGAGGATTGGTTAGGAAGGGGGAACGGTCTCCTGAGGTAGGAGGACTGTGAGTGTCATGAGGACCCCCAAACCTCACCTCCTGAGTCGGGGGCCACCCTAACGTGAAGCAGCTAGACTGCACGGGTAGGCACAATGCGACCTCGTTCTGGCTAAAACCAGTGTCCATGTTCAGGAGAGGAGGTTCACACATTACCCAGACACTCTTACTGTGAATCCCCACGGTTCACCGCCCATCACCACCATCTGCAAGTTTCACAATTAATACTTACTAAGGCAAGAGCCTATTTATACTTACAGGCATATAATCGTAGTGTCCTAAAAATGCTTTTGGAATCAGTACCAAAAAAAAAATCCACATAATTATACTACAGATGGCTAATTTGAATGCATATTTGAATGCAACCAAATTCTAATATTTAAGAAACCTGGTAATCTGGATACCAGCCATAGCATACTTAAAATACTTTAGGTGGTCATTTTATTGACCAGAATATGTGATTCTTGGAACATTCCCACTTCAGACTACACCAAATTACAGATGTTATTGTATGTGTCCAGAGGCTTCAAGTACTATAGAAGGAAAACACAAGCAATATCTTCTAGAATTTCATCTAAAATGTTTTCACTTGATCTGGCTTTATAGCTGGGAGAGGTGATCATCTTCTCACCCCATCTTGTTATAACCTTACAAACCTTCATGCAGCCCCAAGAGTGAAGGCCAGGGGGAGGCAGGGTTTCCACTCATCTTAGTCCAAGTTGGGCCTTCTGACTTCCTGTTTTCTGTCTGAAAACTCACCTCTGCCCTAGATGATGGGCAATGAACACAGCTCCTCCTTCAGGGAGGACCCAACTCCCTGTTGCAGAACAAACCCTTCAGAGCACACTCCCCTGCGACAGCCCCGTCAGCCATATGTGGGCTTATTTCTAAGGTCACGAAATTGGTTTCTGTGAATGGTGTTCCCTGAAGTTGTGCTGTTCCATGAGCCTTACCACTTCTCTCCAGCCTCCCCTTCCTTGCCCATTTCATTCTAAGTCATGTTGCCTCAAGTGCATGTTCATTTATTCTTATCAGCCTCTCCCAGTTTCTACATATGTGGAGTTTGCAGTGGCTGCCACTGACTGTGTCGCTAAAGAGGTCACAGATCCAGCCAAGTGCAATCTGCTGGCAGAAAAGGTGAGTGGGCCAGGCCTTTGGTTGCTGCCACCCAGGCAAAGCTGATTATAGAACAGAGTATTTTGTATATTGGGGCTGCAAGAAGAAAATAGCCATGCAAAATGTGGACCTGGATCATGCCTGACCTTTCTCTGGGGTCTCACCTCTGCCCTTAAGAGCTGTCCCAAAATTATCTCACCCACTGGAGGCACATGAAGTTAGGAGAAAGAGTTTGTTACCTAATGAAGACAAGTCATGCCTAGCTGTTGGGAGATTTCCAAGATACACCACTGATAATGAAAACTCTCATGTGTTTGAGCTAGTTATGTTCACTTATAGGAATTTGGCCTAAATTATCAGAGGTTGTATGTATATATGTACACATATATAAAAATAATGACTTATTATAGATAAAAAACAATCCCCCAAAGGGGAAAAGATCCCAGTGTCCAATAGGAGGATGATGTTTAATATTACATGGCACATCATTGAATAGAAAATTGTGCAAGATAATTAATGATATTAAAAATGTGATTATTTTAGAGGAAGTGAAGAACACAGGTCATAAAATGGCATAGTCAAAATAGTCTTAGCTTTTAAGTTATTTTTAATAGTACTTAAACATTAGAAATACATGGATATTAAGAGTAGTTCTTTCTGAGTCCAACCATTTATGTATGGGATTATGGGTGATCTCTCATAACATTTCTGTATTTTCTACATTTTATATAGAATTATATATCATATGTGTCATCTATGCAGAAACTATAAACCTTAGGAAGGTTTTTAAAGGAAATTATATTTTTAAGTTTCTTTGCCTCAATGTTAGTGAAACTGGGGGAGAACTCTGGTTTTTTAAAAAACGTTAGTTAAAATGACTCCTCTTTTCCTGCGGGCAGCAATATGGCTTCTGCAAGGCAACACTCTATGAGAAGGTTGGTGGAGAAGAGGTTGCAGTGACCTGCACAGTGTTCCAGACGCAGGTAACAACTTCATAGCAGTTCTTGCTCACATCTTCAGAATATGATGTATGCAGTGCCTTAGTAATGACAGGGTATTTGCTGTCCTGTCCTCCTGAACCTTATAGTATAACACAACTCTAGGGTACATGGACTCATCGACACATGGAAAAATATTTCATCCCTGCCTTTCCCTCCCATGCACTAGTGGCTGGATATAGGGCAGATCCATCCTAGTATGTTGTTGATAAGGCCACTTTTTTATTTGTGGGAGGTGGGAGTGGTTTTCTTAATTGTGGACACCAGTGAGTAGATTCAACAGCTCCCAGGAGATGAAAAAGAGTGCAAGTTAGCTGTAGGTGGGATGCTTTCACTCCTGGGATATGTGTGTCTAAGGCCACTGTCACCAAGACAATCTTGGTGAGACTGGGGCCTCCATAGGCCAGTTATCTCTCCCCTGAACACTTGATGTCAATCCTTTGCATCTAGGCAGTTCTTTTTTGTTATACAAATGAAAATTCTGCTGTGAGGAAATTGGGGCGGTGGGGGTGAGGGACGGGACGGGGTGCCTCCCAGACCTGTGGGAGGCCTCATCTGGGAGGAAGAGGCAAACTAACTCCAGGAAATGGTCCTCTCTCCAGCCTGTGGTCCTACAGCCCCAGCCAGATGGTGCCAAGGCAGCAGACCCTACCGCTGTGGTGGAACCAGCTGCACCTGCACCTCCTCCAGCTGGCCCGCCAGCAGCATCCCTGGTGGTGGGACCTACGGTGGTGTCACCCCCCCGAGGACCCCCGTTGCACCGGGCACACTTCGACCTGCGCCATGCCTTCTCAGGTGTGGCCTCAGTGGAATCAGCCTCAGGAGAAGCATTCCACCCAGGGAAACCACCCAAGGTGACACAGCCTGGTCCAGGTGGTGCTGCTGGCCCATTGGTCCGCCCATGCCCAGGCAGGATCAGATACTTCAAGATCTAGGCTAGACACAGCACAGATGAGAAGGTTTGGCACCAAGAACTTAGCCACCATTTTGTCCAAGTCTGGCATGGGTGGGCCTTTTCTGCTGATAAAGCAAGTGCCACATGTGTCTAGATTAACATCAAGTCTTGAATCCCAACTTCTCTCCATTCCTCAGACGATTGAAGCAGAGAAGGTAATGGCTATATTTGATGGGAGGCATAAGACTGACAACTTGATTGTCATTGTCTTAATGTTAAACCACTACCATTAAGTTCTCTGCCTTCTGGTTGACCTCATAAAAACAGTCCGGACTGTGACTTTGAAAGGTGCTCTTGCCAAGCTTGTATCTGACTATTAATAAAAATGCCTGAAGGACCTTCCTTAGTAGAGAAGGTTCTAACCTGAACTATGGTCATGATTATTGCCTACTTCATCCCAGGTCTGCTCGTGTGTGTGACCTGTTAGCCACAAACCACTCAAATGTACTTATCCAGAATCTACTTAAATAGGAACAGAAAACAACAAAAATCTCTGTTGCCAAATACAAGGAAAAGTGAGAATAAGATCTGCTCACAACCCTAGAATATGATCATTTCCATATGAGAAAAGAATTCTTTTTATCACAAGGGACAATCTTGCTAAAGGAAGCCAAGTGTTGAACTTTGTACAGAAAAATCAACCACTGGTTTTCTCCAATACAGGTAAGGAGGTATTGGTAATTGGCATAGGAATAGCTTAGGAATCTCACTTTAATTAAATTTGTTCATTATTTATGATTAAAATAGCTATTGAGTATATACTTCATTGTATGATGTAGAATGGATCTTTCTACCCAATCTATTTTAAGGACTCAAGTTAAAGCTCTGGTTTATGGTATATTTAGAGAAAGAAAGGATACCTGGGCAAGTGAATTCAGGGGATATTTGTAGACATTATCTAAGTGCTCAATAGCATAAGAGAGTAAAGAGAATAAATAGTCCCCATTATAGAATGGTGTCTACACAATTTCAATTTTTGTCCATCAGCCTTAGGTAGTACTGGGTCACCTCCATGATAGGCCCTCCCAGATAGAATTTTAAAGGAGACCAACAGTCAGTTGAGTGGCTATAGTGAACCAGGAGACTGAATTAGGTGTTACCATACCTGTCACTCTTTCCTAGAGGTTTTGCTAACATTCCAGTACCCAGAAAGAATGTCCCCCAAAGTAAGAAAACCCGTGGGTATTACAGCAGCTAGAAGATGGTATGGGTAAGCTAGGCTAAAAGTTGCAGAAAGACCAGTGAGGATGAGGACCGAGAAAAGGCTATTGTTTTAGTTGATTGACTTGGAAGTCATGGTGATCACTCGACGGGGCAACTGAGTTGTTAAGGGTTGACCAGTGGGACATGATGAGGAAGTGAAGGACAGATATGTTCTCCTCTTTCAAACCGATTGATTGGGCAAGAAGATCTATAATCTAAACGCATAAGTAGATGGAAGAAGGATTTCTTTTTTTAAAAAAAGAAAGAAATTTGAAATATATTTATGGAGAAAGATAGGAAGACATGGAAGAAGAGAGAGCAGAGATGATGGGCAGATGCTAGGGGAGGTATTTAGTGGAGATCTTGGTCCTTCCTTGAGATAATTTGCAAGAGAATCCTGGGGAGGCACTTTTCATGCAGGACTGCAAGATCCACTCCCCGTGCTTGCTACACACAGGTGTGGCTTAGAGGGAGCACATGCAGTATTAGTCAGAATGTTTCCTAAGGCAGGCAGCAGAAACACAAACCAAATTAACTTAATTTTAAAAAGGAGTATTATTTACTGCTTGTGTACTGAAAATTCAAATGGATGAGTCTTACCTAAGGCACAATTGGATTTAGGTGTTGAAGAGACATTAGATTTCACTCCACCTCTTAGCAATGCTTGCCTCTGCTTGCCTTCATTCCTCCCAGGGTGGCCACTAGCAGAATCACACTGACATCAGCTTTAGTGCCCAAGCCAGGGGGAAGACAGAAAGACCAGTCAAGACAGCCAAGGGAAGGAGCATTCAGGCACAAAGGTCCTATGGCAGATAATAGGTTGATGTGGCCAAGGATGAGAAAGGAAGCTATTCTGCAGCAAGAGGAGAAGGAGGAGAGTTATAAAATATGAGCCTGGAGAAGCAGACATGAGCCAGATCATAAGTGACTCTGAGGTCCCCAGGAGGAATTAGGATGTTACTCAAAGTGCATTGAGAAACTATAAAGTTTTTAAGTGGGGCAGTGACATGCTCTGATTTACATTAAAAGATCACTGAGGTTCCATGGATCTCAGCCTGGGGATGAGATGGGGTGGAGCAGAAGCACCCTTCCCCATGGAGAAACATTTGGAAGTGAATGGAGGAGGCATTTACTTCGGACACTATTGACATTTAGAAGACAGAGGTCAGGCATGGCAAGCATTCTAAAATGAACAAGACAGCCCTAACAACAAACTCCCAACAATGAACCATGATTAATCAGCATTTAGAGATTAATTAAGTTCCATAGCACCTATGTAGTTGTATGGAAAGTGGTTGTAGCTGAGCAAGAATTGTCACAGGGCAGAAAATGATCAGATTAGCACGGCTTGGTCTAAGGCAGTGGCCATCAGACATGAGAAAAAGAGGATGTAATTTGGAGGTGGAACTCCCAGGACCTGCTGATAGATTTAATGTAGAGGTGAGAAAGAGAGATGAAAAATGACAACTTCTGCACTTGTGGCTTTGCTAATTGGGAGGATGGGACCATTTACCTAGGCATGGAACACTGGTGTATTTCATTTGACTTACCTCAATTTCTCTCTACTCTATCTTGAAATTTGTGTAGTTGATTATTCTATCTGCCTAACCCATTCAATTATTCCATACCTCCTAAGGAAGCAGTGAATTTAGACAGACCTGCAGAACCTGGACCTGGCTGCTTTGCTTCCTCCTCTTTCTGCCCTCCTTGTATAACGAGGTGTAAACAACAGTGAGGCATAGACATGGTGGGAAGATTAAATGAGATGCTACAAAATGCATGCCTGGAAATGTTCTGACACATTCCAGGTTCTCAGGAAGTCCCCTCCCTCACTATTGTCTCTTCCTGTGCTCAAATTTGGTGGGTTCAGATTATGTTTTTGACCGCTTCAATCTGTACTCTCCATTTCATAAGCTCATCCTCTTTTATGATTGAAAGTGCCAGTCTTGTACAGACAACTCCCAACTCCATGGCTCCAGGTTGGTCCTCTTTCTTGAATTCCACCATTGCATTTCCAAACGTCTCCAGAATTTCTTCTGAATTTATAAAGAATGGTTTCCTGCATGGTTTATTTTCTCTAAATGATGCATAGTTGAAGACAGCATTATGGAAAAATGTATATTGTGTTAGGAATTTCTTCCCAATAATAAGCATAACGTAGAAGATGAGTTATGAAGCTAATATAACTGCCCTTATAGTACATTTTTTGCATTAAGGTTGTTCTGCATTTTCATAATGTTATCACATTTTATATGTCAGGTGAGACTCTATTGCTATTTTAATATCTCACTATTTAAAATTTGTCTAGTTCAAAATCTCATACAATATAACTCTTTTGTATGTCCAAAACTCAGCTGGTCCACTACTCATCCAAATGGACCCCAATCTTACATCTTTTTCCCATTTTTCTTCATAAAACTCAGTCATCTAGGGATTAGAATTCCAGTATACACAAGGTAAGTTATGTTTTTAATCCTTAATATTTAAACAGGAATATACAACTTATATGATAGATCACTCAACATTAATTTTCCAAATACTCATTTGTATAAAATATCATTGATGCTATATATACTATTGTTCCCCATCCTGCACTTGGACCTCAAAGCCACAAGGACCCAAGGACCACTAGGGATATACAAAATACAATGATGGTTTATTAGCATTCTTTTTTGTGTGTGAGTGTGTGTTTGTGAGTGTGTGTGTGTGTGTGTTTGTGAGTGTGTGTGTGCGTGTGCATGTGTATATACAACAGTCAGTCACTAGTTGGGGACCCTAATCGTCCTCTCACATAGCCTCCAAAGCTAAGGGTGTTAATAATGTTAATCATGACATTATTTGGAAGAGCAAAAATTGTAAACATAAGTTTTCTATATCACATGTACGGCCAACGAAATTATGCTACCTATTCCATGGATTGTTTGCAGAAATTTAAAATCATGTCACTAAAAACTAATGATTCATACAGGAAAACATTTATAATATATTTTGAAGTAAAAAAGCATGTTTTAAAGTGATACGCTTCAAAATAAAAAAAAAGAAAAATAAAGTGATAATGCTTCTACTTTTCTAAAATTAATTTACATAGATGTGCATATTCATATATCCATACACACAAGTACATAAAAATCATCAAGTAGTAGGAAGGAAAATACTAAAATATTAAAAGTGATTATATCTGAATTATTATGGAATAATGGAGAATTTTTCTTTATTGAAGTAAGACATTTTTCTGTTTCCCAAGCTTTCCATAATGTTCATGTATTTCTTTTGAAGAAAAATATTATTTTTATTTTATTTTATTTACCTAAGACAGGAGTAAGAAAAACTGTTTTTGTAGAGGGCCAGTCAGTAAATATTTTCAGCTTCATGGGCCATATGGTGTCTGTCTCAGCTGCTCAACTCTGCCTCCGTAGGTAGAAAGCAGCCTTGAGCAACACATTGGTGACAGAGCATGGCTGTGCTCCCATCAAACAGTTATTACAAAATTAGCAATGAACTGGATTCCACCATTGGATTGTAGTTTTCAAGGTGGCCCAAAACAGCAGAAAAGTAGGAGAAATCGAATTGGGAAAAAAATGGTGCCAAAGAGTAGGGCAGTCCTGTGTGGAGCTGGGCACTGGTCCCTGGAGTCAGGACAGTTGAGGGTGCTGTCTAGGGGGTGATGGATCCGTCTGAACAATGGAAAAGGGAGGGCAGAGTGTGGGAGTATAAGTCAGAAGCTAAAGATAACAACGGAGGGAGAGACCAGAGGCCCAGAAGATGGCAATGACAAGAAGGGAGAAGCTGATGCAGTCACGTGGCACGGCCCTCAAAGGATCAGGTTCTTATGCAAACGATGTCTTTGAAAGTACAATGGGAAATGGCGAGGATGCTGATAATATCAGCATGATAAGCATCTGTTCCAGAGTTCTTATGAGGAAGTTGTGTCTTGGGGGAAGGATTGAGTTGAGCCCAGAAAATGACTAGGTTCAAAAGATAGGTAGGCTTATTTATTTGACAGTGGGGATTTCAGAAGGTGAGGAAGCAAAGACTATCAAGAGATGATACTGTCCATGGAGGAAAGGTGAGAAATGGGGTTGTCTTTGGGGCATGCCAGGCTCTCAGGGATGTTAGTGTCCAGAATGAGCAAGCAGTAACCCACATCGATTGTGTCTGGTGATTCAGATCCAGAGCTGGCAGTGGAGCTAATGATTTCTCAGTCCCTCAATATAGGAACAATGACAGATAACTCCCCTAGTACCTGCCCATCATCTCTGGAGGATGGAGGGTCTTTTCTTAACTAGAGAGCCGTCTTTCCCTCTAATCTCCTTTTACTCAGGGCCCACACGTGGTTATGCCATTTTAAGCCATGAATGTAACTAGATTGGACAGAGATGGTTTTATCATCTCTGTTATGTGCTCCTTAGCCCCTAGTCCTGACTTTCTTCACTACCTCTTGGTGAACTACTTAGAAGAACTCAACAAGGAAGGAAGGAAGGAAGGAGGCAATCACCTCCTAACTGACCTCACCAACTCCAGCATTTCCTTCTTCAGGCTGTCTCATGCAGGGCTACCAGATGCAGATTCATAGGTCTTCAATAGGTGCTTCAAACCCAAGCAAATGTGCAAGATAAATCAGTGGCTTGAGGTTTTTCATTCCTTTTTATATGCAAAGAAGGAAACTAAGCTTTACTAATTAGGCATAGAAATTATTGATAAAAATTATATTTAATAAAGAGTCATACATATACTGGCAACCTATAATAAAAACATTTTGTTATTAATGGGGTGCCTGATCAAAAAATTTAGAGACACGTGTTTGTGGAATAGAGTCTGAATTTCTTACCTTGACATTCAAGTCCTTATACAATCTTCCCCCTCGGCTTCTCTGCCCTATTTCCTATACATAGTATGTTCTGACCAAATTCAGCTGCTAGGTCTGACCTGAACAAACCCCAGGATTTCTTGTCCCTGTGTGGACTCATGCTGCTCCCTGCCCGCACAGTCCACCTGACCCCACCCACTGTCCTGCCAACATTTTGTATCTAACCGCTATTCCGAGACCATCTCAAATACCCTGTTCTTCACAAAGCCTTTCCTAAGTCCAAACCGAAAAAACCCTCCCTTTTTCTGGACCTGTTTTATGGCATGGAGCACTTTCAGCCCTATGTTTTTTATTTTAATTTTGTTTTTGGCAGAGAGGAGTGGTTTGGCCTGTGTGTGTGTGTGTGTGTGTATTTGTAGCTGCTTGTCCGGTCCATTTAAATTCATTCATCTGCTTATTCTTCCACCCATCAAAGATATTGTCTTGTACTTAGGCTTAAATTGTTGTTGTTGCTGCATGTGTCACGCCTGTCATCCTAGCTATTCCAGAAGCTAAAGCAGGAGTATCTGGCAAGTTTGAGGCTAGCCTCAGCAACTTAGCAAGACCCTATCTTAAAATAAAGGTTTAAAAAAAAAAAGCTGGATGTATCTCAGTGGTAGAGCACTTAACTAGCATTATAAATCCTGAGTTTGACCTCTAGTACTGCAAAAATACACACATGCACATGTGCACATTTGTTGTTGAAATGACACATTTCCATCCCCACCCTCCCTAGCGGAGTCAGCAGCTCCTCTGCACCAGGACCAACCACTGGTGTTGATACTCTCCTGTCTCTCCGCTGGTTTTCAGGGTGTTATTTTATCTCCATCAAGGAAATGATCACTCTTTTCTGCCATTGGGCTGCCCCTTTCCATCCTTGTCCCAGTTGTTCTGACCCCCAGGGACTCTCCCACATTCACCAGTGGCTTTGGTGTCTCTCCTCGCCTACCCCAATCACCTTCAACCCCCTGCCAGTGGCCCACCCGTCCAACCGCTAAATCTCTCCCCATCTTGCCATATTATCTCTGCTTCATCCCCACCATACTCTGGTTCCCACAGTCACACCCTCATGGCGCAATTGTCCTCATCCTGGGTGGCAGATCTTGCCTCACCCTCACTCTGCACTCAGCCATCTTTTTGTCCACCTCTCATTCACTTCAATCAGCTGAACTCATTTTTAGCCTCACCAAGAGCATCAGTCTCTTCGTCTCTGTTATTCAATTTATCAGACACCTCCTGGTTTCACTTCCTTGTTTTCGGGCCCCAAGCCCCCATCAGTTGTTTCAGTGATACACCAGAATCCTCTGACCTTCTGTCCTCTGCACCACCTGTCTTTCCAGGGCCCATCTCCAGTTTCACTTTCTCTGCTGTCTCCAGCCTATAGGTCTGACTGAAGGGCTTTCCGTTGCTTGGCTCTTGATGCCCTGACAAAAGTCGTTCTCCATCCTTAGATAGGACTACAGAGTTGCCCACCATTGTTCTCGTCTCCCAGTTCCCACAATGGCCAATCAGTGTTTGCCCCATCTCAAGTCCCAGATTAGACTCCCATTTCTCAACCCTCAACAAGTTGCGCATCTCTAAATGTTGCCAGCTAAAGATTCCTTCCAGCATATTTCCAAAGTCACCCATTCTCATCTCCTTATCCACAGCTCATAGGAAGTCTTTCTCCTCCCTCAGGCTTCTCTCCATACTCTCACCTTCCCTAGTTACAGTCATGTATCACATTAAAAAGGTGATAATATTCTGAGAAATGCATGATTAGGGAATTTCATGATTGTGTGAACATCATAGAGTGAACCTGGGCAAGCCTAGATGGCACAGGTCAATCACTTGAAGTGGCCTCTTGATGCAATTAAGAGAAATGCTAGACACAAGAAGGCTGCTACTGACCCCGTTGGTTTCTAATTTTAGTTTTGGCAGTTTCCCTAGGGTTGGCTAAGGAAACAAATTGTGAAAAGTGAGTTCTGGAGTAAAAGTAGCCTTCGGGATTGTGCTGTGAATGAATGAAAGAACTCCTGCTAGGAACTGAGCCTGGGACCTCATGCACATTGGGTAGGTGCTCTGCCACTGAGCTCTATATTCCTAGCCCAGGTGAAAGGAATTGTACCCAACTCCAGCCACAACCAAGTCCTGCTCAAATATTGTTGAATACTACAACGTAAAAGAATAGACGTGTCAAAAGCTTCTGGACTACGATCTGCCCTCAAGTGGGCACAACTAGGGAATTTTAAAGTGTCATTTCTGCATGGACAGCTGCATAGTAAAAGAAGAGAGGAGTAACAATCACTGTGGACACCACACCTACAAGGGTCCTTTGCATCAGTCACACCCATGCATTAGATTGTGCATTCCTGCCCAGACTGGGTGTGAGTGCCTCAGAGGGGAAGCTGTGATCTTAGCCCCTGATTTTCCCCATGAAACATAGGGGAAAATGAGTGTTTAAGCACAGAACAAGAAGTTCAAGTCCTTCATCAAAATTGCTTTCAAGTAATAGAACCAGTATCAACAGTACCTGTAGAAACTTCCAACCCTAGTAGGGGTTTCCAGAGAGTTCCTACTCTTGGGAGACCTACACAGATAGTGAGTATCTCAGACTCCATTACAGTATGCACTGTGTCCAGACCAACTAATCGCAGCCCCAAAAGCCACAGAGATTACACTATAGTTTAATTGTAAAAAAATAATTTGAAACACAGGATATATCATCAATAGCCACTAAGAAGGACATCACATAAAAGTGGAAGAGAGAATCCAACTCAAAGGTTAGCAGATGTCAACCGAAAAACACAAACTATGGAAAAACATAATAGAATACCTCCTAAAAATCATAACTCTCTAGTAGTTGATTCCAAAGATAGCAAAGTGGAGGTGGCCAGTGAAATCAGAGAGGATACACATAAACAGCTGAATAGAACAATTCAATAAAGACCTAGCGATTCTGAAAGAGAATCAAACAGAAAAATTGGAAATGAAAAGCTCAAGAAGTCAGAAAATTCAGTACAACATCTCACCAACAAAGCAGACAAAGTAGAAGAAAGAATAACAGATCTTGAAGACAGGACTTTTAAAATGTTATGCTCAGAAAAGGTTACAGAAAGAAGATTGAAAAAGACTGATTGGGAAATGTAAAAGCTTTGGGACACCATTAAAGTTTCATTGGCATTCCTGAGGGAAAAGAGCTAAGGTTGGTGGCATAAGAAACCTATTTAATGAAATAATTGCACAAAATTTCCCAAATCTTGTGAATGACTTGGACATCCACATACAAGACACATTTAGAACTGCAAATAAACAAGAAGAGAAAGGAAAATTTCCACAGCACATTATAGTTAAAATTTCAAGCGTAGAGTACAAAGAAAGAATATTAAAAGCAGCAAGAGAGAAGCATCAAGTCACACTTAAAGGCAAATGCATTAAACTAACTTCAGATTTCTCAGAAGATACTTTAAAGGCCAGGAGGGAATGAAATGATGTATTTCAAGTCCTGAAAGAAAATAATTGCCAACCAAGATTACTTTATCCAGCAAGACTATCCTTCAAAATTGAAGAAGACATAACGAACTTCCAAGATAAGCAAAAACTAAGGGAATTAGCAGTAGACCAACATTACAAAACATGCTTAAGGGAATCCTATACTCAGAAAAGGAAGAAGGATCACCAGAACATGTAAAACAACAATCCAACTAGAAGAATACATATGCAAATGAGAAATAGGAAAGAATGAAACATTACCAGTATTGTAAACCATTACATGTGTTAGATGAATAAGAGGAAGGAATGAACAGAATATTTAAAACAACCAGAAGATCAACAAAATGACAGGAACAATTACGTGACTTCCAATAAATTTGAATATAAGTGATCTTAATTCTCCACCTAAAAGATGCAGATTGACTGATTGGATTAAAAATAAGGACCAACAATATGCTGCCTGCCAGAAACTCAGCTCACCATCAAAGACATACAAACCGAGAGTGAAAGAATGGAAAATGATATTACAAAAGGAATCTAAAGGCAAGCAGGAGTAGCTATACTCATATCTAATGAAAACACTTCAGAGAGAAGAGACAAAGAACAATTCATTGAGAAGAAATAGCAATTATAAGTTTATATGCAACAAACGTGGCACCCAGTTTTGTAAAACACTAGTAGACATGATAGTATGGGGGGGTGGTGAATGTTAAATTACACTTTTGATCAAATGAATGTTATAGACATCTACAGAGTATTCTATCCAACAGCTACAGAATACACACTTTTCATCAGTGCACGAATCTTTCTCAAAATAGACCATATGTTAAATTGCAAAACAAGTCTTAACAAATTCAAAACAGTCAAAATGCCTTGCATTTCCTCTGATCACAATAAATTGAAACTACAAATCAACTTGAAGAGAAAATGCAGAAATTACACAAACACATGGAAATTGAACACCTTTGCATGAATAGTGGGTCATTGAAGAATCCAGAGGGGAAAATTAAAAATGTTTTCAGTCAAATGAAAATGAAAACAATATACCATGTTTTCTTTCATGTGTAAACTTAAAAAAAAAGATAAGTAGAAAAGGGGTTATTGCTGGGGGCCAGTCCCAGCTGAACTCTTGGATCCCCGAAGTAGGAATGGAGTTGGTGGGGAGGAACGACCTGAACCCCCCGAGCAAGTTGCAAGCAGACACAGTTCCTTGCTTGAGCAAAATGCCGCCTGTACTTTATTCTTAAACATTTTTATACAGGTGCACAAACAAGACTTTCATTATCTGCTTCATTATACAATTTTCTTTTCAATTTCCCAGTAAACTTAAAGAATCAACCATTAGTGCAATTTATGTCTTTCACCTTCCCATCACATAGGCCATATGTAATTAATTGGTATAAACTGTTGCTTTTTTCCTTTAGAGGCTTCTTCAAACCATTGCCTCATTTGATAAGAGAAGCTTGAAGTTTTCTGTGCTACTTTAATCTAGAAGCCCTACCTTAGCATAAGTGAAAAGTTTCTTATTAGCTAGGGACCAAATGTAACTATTTGTTTCAAATTGTTTCAGAGCACCAGACCAAAAAAAACTATCCACTTTATCATAAAGTCATGGTCAAATCTTTATGGACTGTTTCATGTACTGCACAGGGAAGCCTTATATTCCAAAAGAATAAAGTTGTTCTTAGTTCTTTAAACCTGCTTTGATCAAACACTTCCCCAACTTCATCTCCCTATTTTTATTCAGAGGTTACTTAATTAGCTAGACTATTATTATTATTATAGGCTGTTATATCCTTATACCTATTAGCTGCTGACCTAAAACTATTTTGTCATTGTGACCTTACTAGATATTTTATAGTTATCCTAGGTCCTATAACTGTTAATTCTATAAAATATTTATGCCTCCTAATCTATGGGCTAAGAAGTTAAAACCTAACTTCTGCAAAGACACGAAAGGCAAACGTGTCTTATTTACTGTTAAGGAGTTAAAACTCAATCTCCACTAAACATATCTTATTTACTGCTAAGGGGGTCAAAACTCAACCTCTGCAAAAACAGGAAAGGTAAACATGTCTTTCTGTAGATGTTTCATGTATTACAGTTTCTTTGTTCCTTAGTTCTAATTATTTTGCTGTTTATTTCCAATTTTGTTTTAAAGTCAGTATAGCTTTATTTTCCGTGATTTCTCTATGTGTCATTACAATCCCTCTTCTCAACAATCCGCAACAGTTGTTTGAGCAATGGAATTCTAATAACAATCAGAGTTTCCAGTTTGAGTAAATTCATAATACATGTAATTACTAGAAGACAGCCAGTTTCTAGAAGGGATGATTTTGGCAGTCTCCTGGAATGCCAGCTTTGCCAGGCCCTTCCCCAAGTCTGGACCTTGTCAGACAGAAGCTTGGTGGACATTTCCTCCTCCAGGTTATTAGAGACAGAGAAGGGGACCAGACGGAATGGAGAAAGAATGGAGGAGCGGAGAGGGTAAATGGATGGTTGGACATGTTCAGGGCACAATATATGTGTGTGTATGGCAATATTGTTGATGAAATTTATTTGTACAATTAAAATTAATATAAAAAATACAGAATGAAGGCTGCTACAGTATCATCCAGGAACAGTATCATCAGTGAGTCTTGGGTTCCATACCTAATTGTGCTGTACTTTTATATGACTGATATCACGGTAGATTTGTTCCCACCAGCATCATCACCAACACATGAATAGCTCATTGCTATGATGTTACAACTGCTACGATGTCACTAGGTGACAGGAGTTTCTAGCTCCATTACAATCATATGGCATCACTGCTGTATATATCATCCATCATTGAGCAAAACATTGCTATGAGGCATATGACAGTATTTTGCCCTTCCCAGAGTCTCCTCCATCTACTGTGACATCAGCCACACCCTTGCCACTGACCACAAGTGCTTTCAGATAATCCCCATCCTAAACAGTCAGGCTCCCCTTGATCTTGCATTCCTCTCCAACTATTTCCCTATCCCTGCCCTTCCTCTTCACTGGCAAACTTCCTTTATTTTTTTTTAATTTCTAAATGCTACAGGCTTATTTTTTAAATTGTGGAAAATATTGAAAGAATAAAAGTAAATGCATCCCACAGTCCCATTTCTCAAATGCATACACAGGAACATTTCCCCATATTGTATTGTCTTTGTACTTTCCCCTTCCACTTTATGAGTACTTCATAAAACTCTGTATAAAACACTATCCAGCAACTCAGGAGGCTGAGGCAGGAGGATGGCAAGTTTGAGGCCAGCCTCAGCCACTTAGCAAGACCCTGTCTCAAAATAAAAAGTAAAAAGGGCCAGGGATGTATCTCAGTGGTTTAAAAAAAGTGTACTTTTACTGTAATTTCAATAAACTGTCCTGTATTGCAATGTGATCTTATAACATGAACATTTTCTATGTAACTATGTGGACCTCATTAACACCATTTGTGGTGCTGATTAGAATGCCAGGTGGACATACCATAGTTTATTAAACCATTCTCTCATTGCAGGACGTTTAGGTGGTTACTACTTTTTTCACAGTTGTAAGTGGCACAACAATAAATATGAGTTAATGTAAACAGTTTCCCATATTTATAAACCTTTTTAAAGATGGAGTCTCAAAAATACAGCCAATACTCCAGGATAATAATGTTTATGACTCTTGATTTACATGGTTTCCAGAAAGGATTTTCTGCACATCTACACTGCCAAAATATGAGCATGCCCATTCCAGTGTACCCTTACCATCGATGGGCACTATCATTTCCTCCTCAGACTTCCAGTTACCTGAGTTATTTTAGTTATCGCATCTCAGTCCATTGTATTTTGGTTCATATTCACACCAATGTAATTAGATGACTCTGGAAAAGGTTGCTGTTGACCTTATTGCCAGAACCATTGGTCCAGTGATTTGCTTCCCTTCTCATTTTACTTACTCTCTCTGCAGGGTTGAACGTCATTGTCAACCTCCAATTTGGATCTCTTTAGAGCTCCCTGACATTTGGAGTTAGTGTTCCTGAGGCTTTCACCATTCTTCTTCTCACTGCGTAGGCTCCCACTGGTGATCATATCCACTCCTGTAACTTGAGTTTACTCAGTGGTCTGATTCCATACATTTTCCTTTTTTTCTGCTGGATTTCCAATCTTCCCTCGGTGTCTAAATGCTTATACCTCTTCTATCTATATTTCCAAAGGCCCTTCCTCAATCCTGTATTTCTCTCTTTCATCTGTTGCTTTTC
Source organism: Aplodontia rufa (assembly GCA_004027875.1). NCBI lineage: Eukaryota > Metazoa > Chordata > Mammalia > Rodentia > Aplodontiidae > Aplodontia > Aplodontia rufa. The sequence continues at coordinate 137,806 of PVKS010000984.1, forward strand.
TTCTGTTTACAGTCAAGCTTTTAAAAACCATAGTTTAAATATAGGACCCAGAAGAAAGGCAAGGGATCAGGATCAGAGGGATGCGGTGTGGGGCGGATACTGAGCAGATTGTATTGCTGAATTGTGTGACAACTAAACCCAACATTATGTAAAACTATAGTGCACTAATAAAAAAAAAACATGGTTTACGTTCACTTATCCAGCTCTTGAACTCACATCCGTTTTTTCACTGCCATCTGGCTTCTGCTCCCAACATTCCTCTGAAACTGCTGCCAACAAAAATCACCAGGAACTTCCTGGATGCTGAATCTAATGGATACATTTTAGCATTTTTTTTTCCAAACAAGCTATCCATGGCTTCTCACCCTGTGACCACCCATTCCTTCCTGAATTCAACCCTTCCTTGTCCACAAAGCCTGACTTTCTCCTCCACAGTCCTTCAGTTTCAAACTCCTTCAGCTCCTCTTCCTCTGCTTTTCCCCTAAATACTAGTTTTCCTAGAGTTCCGCCTCGTTCTCATCTCATCACCTTACTGACTCTCCTGGAGGCAACTCAGCTTCTCCCATGCTCCAGCCTCTGCCTATTGCTACACTGCTGCTGATCTTACTCATTTCCTTTAAGCTTCTGGTCCATAAGTCCAACATCAATTGCAAATCTCCACTGAAGTCTCAGATTAAAGTCCCCACCTGTCTCCTTCCCAAGCCTGCTCTACTACCGCAATGGCTGTCGGGCTCCCAGCCACAAAGCCTCAACCCTCAGGGTCATTCCTGACCCGCCCCCTCTTTGCCACCAGTTTTGATGGTTCACCAGCTCTTGATTTCCTGCATCCTCCAAATGTCTCAGATCCATCCTTTCCCCTCTATTCCCACTGTCACTTCCATCTCAGCAGCAGGTCTCCATTATTCACAGTGGTATCTGTCAGGGCTCAATCAGGTTTAGCAGAACCAGTGGGAGGTATTATAAGGAATTAGCTTATGCAATTGTGGGTGCTGAATAATCAGTAGCTGTAAGGCTGTCTCCATACCCAATGATGGAGCCCAAACTCCACAGGGCACCGTTCAGGAAGAAGAGATGGGTACGCAGTAGGGGAAGTGAGAGTAGATGGGAAACCACAGCATGAGCTGGATGTCATCAGGATGGAAGACACTCACATTTGTTCCTGTTGCCTCTGAACTTCGTGATGAGAATCTGGGACCTTTTTCCTCTGCTGCCTGGAATTCTCTTTCTGAAGACCAAGTCCTTAAAAACCTTAGTCACTCACCAAGACATTTAGGAGGCAATACAAATCATTCTGGCACAGATGGCTCTCAGATTCCTGCTGCCTACCAACCTGGCTTTGTGTCTTGTAATTCCTTCACCCTTGCTCGCTCTTCTAAACTCTTCCTCTCCATCTTTTAATTCTCTTTCTCACACGCATGTGCTCACGCACATACACACACACACACAACCTCAAGTCATATAAAACTGCATTAGAAAAAGATTTACCCATGACGTTTGGGGCCTGGTTCATTAAAAAAAAAACTATATTTTCAAAGTATTGATTTTGGGGGGCTGAGGGTACTCGGGAATGAACCCCAGGACACTTTTCTGCTGAGCCACACACCCCCCATCATTTTTATTTTTTAGTTTGAGACAGAATTTCACTGAATTGCCGAGGGCCTTGCTAAATTGCTGAGGCTGGCCTCAGATTGGCAATCTTCTCTCAGCCTCTAAAGTCACTGGGATGACTGGCAAGCACCACCACACCCAGCTCAAAGTTTTGATATCTTAACTTAAAAAGAATACTTGAAAAATTATGTTGTACCTGTTAAAACATAGAAAAGCCTGAGAATTGTCACAAATTACGCCTTACAAGTCAGGTATCCCCAGCACCTTGGAGAAGTGTCATTTATCCTAATAGCATTGCTCTGCTCTCATAAGGTAGCCAGTCCTCTCTGCTGTCACTGACTGGTCATTTGTAACCTTGTGGTACCTGTGATCCTCTACAAGCCACCAGAGCACGTGATTCTTCAGTTGTTACAATGGAGTGGATTGAAATATAGACACTCATTTTTAAAGCTTTTTTTTTTTCTAATCACAGTTCTGGGTTTGGATTCCTGGTTATGGAATCCTAGGCACCTGTATGAAATTTTCCTGAAATCGCTTGTTCTCACTTCCAGGACTTGAACATGTGATCCCTCTTCTCTTCTCTGGCTCTTCTAAAAACCAACTCCGAGTTGCTCTTCAGAGCCAGCCCTGGATACCAGGGTCTCCAGGAAATCCTTGCTAATTCCTTTCGTTCCTTTACTGGTCCAGGTCTGGTTTAGGGCAGACCTAATCCTTAGGCTTATTTTTGTGGTTTGACTCACAACTGTATTGTAATCTGCTCCCCAGGGCACAGGATGTGCTTTTTAGTTCTGTATCCTCAGCAACTAGCATAGTGCTTGTCACAGAGGAGGAACCTCATTCACTGGAGAAGAGCTTAGGACTTGGCCTGGGTGGAGGAACTTCCTTCTACCTCCCAAAATGCAGATCCATTGAGGATTCACTGAAGATCCCAGAAACTCAAGCTTCACAGCCTCTCCCTGCCCTTTTAGGAGAAAGGTTTCTGTTTACTGTGTTTGGGACATTCAGATGCAGACCATTTCCTGGTGATTCATACCCTGATAGTTTGAATTTTATTGCTATAATATTTCTGGAGAAAGGTGCGGCAAATAATATCAAAAGCTTTAACATTAGAAACTGTCTTTATCCCAATAATTACATTTCAAAATATTTATACTGAACAAATAATGAAAAAAAAATGGAACAATGACAGTTAAACAAAGATTTACCTACCACAATGTTAATTGCAGGGTTGGTTATAACAGCAGAAAATTGGAAACAATCTGAACAAGTTACAAAGAGAATAGGATTGAAAAACTGAATTGACTGTCAGGGGACTACTGTATAGTAATTAAAAATTAAGAAATGGGTTTATATGTTAGCTGTTCATAATCTAACATGTAACAATAATATTGGATTTCAAAAGCAAGCTACAGTATAGTATGCACAGTCCTATGTTACAGTACGTGTGTGATATATGCATAGAAGAACAACTAGAAGAATATCCATCAACTACTGACGGTGTAACAGGATCATCTTATCTTCTTATTTTCTTTCTTTTTTTATTTTTCTGTAATGCACATAAATCATAAATGTTCTTTTTTTAAGAGAGAGAAGGATAATAAGAGAGAGAGAGAATCAATTTTTTATTTAGCTTTTCATGTGGCTTTCGTTGCACCAACAGTTTGTTGTGTATGTGGTGCTGGGGTTTGAACCTGTGCCCTCGCACATACCAAGAAAGCACCGTAACCACTGAGCCACCACTTCAGCCCCCTAAATGTTCTTTTTTTATTTTTAATTTTTTTATAAAGAGAAAGGGACAGTGAGAAAGAGAGAGAGAGAGGGAGAGAAACAATTTTATCTAGTTTTTCATGTGGACTTCGTTGCTCTGAGACTTCGCTCTTTATGTGCTGGGGCCTGAACTCATGCACTCACCCATGCTGAGCAAGCACCACAACTGCTGAGCCACTGCTCCAGCTCCTTTTTTCATGAGAAAAAAGTTTAAATCACTTGTAGTGGGTTCTCCAAGCCCTCCATCCAGTTTCATTCACAAGTACGAAAAAGAAAAAAAAACAGGTATTAAGATTTACTATTGGCAGCTAAATTATGGAAACAACCCAGATGCCGCTCACTGGACGAATGAATCCAAAAACTGTGGTACATATATACCATGGAGTTCTATTCAGCAATTAGAAACAATGATATCGCAGCCTTTGAAGGTAAATGGATGGCTATGGAAGAAATCATGCTGAGTGAAGTCAGCATAACCCAGAGGACCAAGGGTCGAATATTTTGACTCATCTGTGGAGGCTGGAGCTAGACCCTGGCCATTGTGAAAGGTGGTCAACTCTCATGTATTAAACCCTGATAAGGTGTAGTGACATACAACCTAAGGCATTCGTAGAGATGAATTGGGGAGGAGGCAGGGGAGGGATAAGAGCAGGAAATTAGTGGGGGCTCTTAGGGATAAATCTAATTTTCAGAATATAAATATATTATATTGTTTCATTGGAAGCATGTTTGATTGTTCAACAAATAAATTTCTTAATAAAAAAGATTTAATATTGGCTGAGCATATGTCATGTGTGATATCATTTAATCTTGTAAATATGAATTTGTCTACATTTTTATTGACAAGAAAGCTCAGTGCCAGAGAAAATAAATTATACCTGTACCTGAAGTCACACAGCTGGTGACAGATTCTATCCAACAGGTATACCCAACTATAAACTCTGGCCTTTTCTATGACAGCACACAGCAGAGGCCCCACCAGGAGTGCCCATCTCCTAGGCCAGTATCTGTCCTAACAAGGGAGAAAACAAACCCGTTCCGGAGGTCATTGTCCTCTGATGTAAACCCACCAGAGGCCAGAGACCCTTGTGTCAGCTGATGGCAGATCAAAGCTTCGTGGGAGTGTATTAGTTCACTCCGTAGTTAATGGATAACGATGTATTTATCCATTAGTTCCATGATCATGATGAACGAGAACAACAAACACCAGGCTGTCACTAAGAACACAGGGTCAGGGAGTCTTGGGTTCAGTTTCTGAGCGATACAGATAATTGCCTCCAGCCAGGAATCTCTGACAGCCTCTATTTTCTCTGTGTGGTTTGAGGACCTGGATCCTGAGCACTTAGACACTTTACTGCCAAACACACTGCTCAAAGGCCCTTTGGAAGCTAAGAATATTAAACAAATTTCATGAACACTGAGAAGTAGATAGGTTGTGGGCATAATTTAAAAAAAAATTACTTCAAAAGTATTGTCATTGATTCAATTTCCACTCACTGGAAACTAGTAATCGGTGGTGGGGAAGGGCAGAGAAAATACAGATTACCCACTCCCTCCAGGTTATGGGTACGAGTCTCCACCTCCTCCCTTCTCCACCAGCTCACTGTGTTCTTGTCCCCTTTCCCTCTCTCTTCTCCGTATTCACACTTACTCTAATCGCACCAACAAGAATTGCCAACTTCCTCTGGTAATTACCAACAATAGGCGTAATTCAGGAGTTACATCCTGGAGTTGGTAACCCTCTTCCTGCCTCCAGTGCGATGCCAACAGGATTGGAGGGTTAGCTGCCTCTCCTCTGCACTCACACAGACAGGTGCACACACCCTTATATCCTTGTGTGTATATGTGTGTGTGTGCATGCACGCTAATCCAGCTTCCTTGTCTGCAGATTCTACATTTGTGAATTCACTACAATTGATTTGTAACCCCCAAATCAATACTCCTAGCATTTTCTTGGAAATGTTTAGAGTGACAAAAATCTCTTTGGTTTCCTTTCATCTCGACCAATTCCTGAGCCTTTCTTGGTCTCTCGTGAACTATTATGATGGAAGGATACCAGACGGTTGTTTTGCAAATGTCCTTTAAACACCCCCACCTCCCCACCAGCACGCCACAGAAGAGATGCCATCTCCTTCTCAGTGAGTCATATCAGCAACCACCTGACATCTGTTTGTCCCAATCATGGTGATGGTGGTTTTGATCATTTGGTTAAGGCGATGTCTTCCAGGTTTCTTTGATATTGAATTATAATTGTATATAATTATTATATATAATTCCCCCCCCTTTATAATCAACAAGTAATCTGAGGGGAGCTATTTAGCGACTATGCAGATGAATTAGTTTATCTCAAATTTTCGCTCAATAGTTTTAACATAGATTGATGATTCTGCCCGCCTGGATTAGTTATGACAGTGATGGTTGCAAAATGGTGACTTTCTAGACTCATTTCTTCTGTATTTAGCAAATGGCTTTTCATTGCAAGCAAAAGGTTTTCTTTCATCCTTACTAGTATCAGGATGGACCCATGGGTCCTTATTTTGTTCAGTGGATTATAACTCCCTCCTACCATTGTTTATCTGGATGCTTAGACTGTTTCAGATTTGGAAATGGATTCTCTTGAAGTGATTTATTTTTGCATGAGCTTATTCTTTGAGTAGTTCCTTGCTTTCTGTACAAGGTCCACTTGTACTCTCTATTTCCCTGCAATCAACCATTTCTTCAAGAACTCCTCAAGTGCAGGAGTTTAGAAACCAAGTTCTAGGCACCAGGTGGGTTCATTGGTTCTAAACCTTCTCAGTTGATACAGATGGAAAGAATAGTAATTTCACACGGCCTTACGTCAAATTATGAATTCATTTTTCCACGTTTAGTGCCAATCCAAGGCCCCAATGTTTCCCTGTCTTCCCTCATTCTCACTCTCTCCCAGTGAGAATCCTGGTTCCTGGGCAGTGATATAATTGTCTTAATATTATACTTTTAAGAATTGCTATACCCTGGGGTTGGAGCGGTGGCTCAGCGGTTACAGCACTTGCCTGGCATGCGTAAGTACGCAGGTTCAAACCCCAGCCCCACGTACACAACAAAATGTTGGAGCAATGAAAACCACATGAAAAACTAAATAAAGTTGATTCCCTCTCTCTCTCTCTCTCTCTCACACACACACACACACACACACACTGTCCTTCTCTCAAAAAAAAAAAAAAAAGAATTTCTATACCCTTATAACTATAATGCACTGATAAAAAATGTGGAAACAATTGCTATGTCCATTCTGCTATGGAAAAACAAGATTTTTTGCATTTCCTTTTAATTGATGATATAAATTAAAGAACTATGATCAAAGGTAGTTTTTCTTTCACTGTGTGCAGTATTCATATGAGACTCAGGCTCATTTGTTCCTGTTTGTATTTAATTTTAGAATCCCCCTCCACTCAGCTTTGTGGAATGAATTTTATTATTTCAAAAATGTAAAACAGTAAAATGATTCCCAAATCAAAACTATACATAGAACTACTCTGGAAATAATACTGATAATTTTTGAGTCATTTATTTTTGTCTTTTATTTGTATTCAGAATTTTCTTTGAATTATTGCTAGATATAACTCCCTCCAATAGGATGTGGCGAGAGCTCCACTGTACACCTTTCCCTTGCTCCATTCAACTCTACCTGCCACCATACACTTTCCTTTCTTCATCTGAATATTCTTGACTCCCAGTATTCAGGGCAAACCCAGAAAGAAGCAACTGCAGAGAGGCTGAGCTTCTGCTGAGAGGAGGTGCCAGACCCATGGCCCTCCCTGAAGATGAGTGTTGCAGTCAGCTCCTGGTTCTGTTCATTCGGCAGATGTTGCCACATGTGGGTATTAGAAAGAAAGAACACGTGCTCTGACGTGCCAGCTATCGAGTAGGATGAAGATAACTCCAACAAGGCCTCACCAGTGTGGACTAGGTGTAAGCACCTGGCAGGTAGCACAGCACCTGGCTCATCATATGCACCATCACTGGTCAGTGAGCAGGTGGCACTGGTTATGATAGAATTTGGCCCATGGGAGTGAAACTCATGAGAACGAGCACCCCTGGATGAAGGAAGCCATCTGCAGGCTGCCGCACCCTCCGAGTTGGTGAAGTAAATTGGGAAATGCTCATATCTGCGCAAGGTGCTGGGTGGCTCCTCAGCAAGACACTGCACCTAATTAAAGTTTAGCCTTGTATCAGCACCCCGCCTCCACTTCCGGATTCAGGGTGTATGCCTGGTACTTTAATCCAGTAAGCACTATATTGTTCCCTGGAATTCTGAAGTGACTGTACAGTCTGTTTGCAGAGTATAAAAGAGTGATCAGAGAAGAAGAACCTGTCAGCATTTGTCCAGCCCCACTGGGGAGATGCTAAGAGAGGCATCCCTTTCCAGTGTAAATTAACAAAAAGCTTCCAGCTTGTCGGTTGCTTGTGCAGAGGGTGAGTGTGAGCCAGACCCAGGCCTGAGTGACTCTGGGTCCTTAGGAAAGCCTGACTGTGAGACCTGCAGGACTGAGGCTCTGCCCTGAGTGCTGTTACCCTGAGAGGACGGTGTCTAAGAATCTTTGGCATCTCTTGCCGTACACTAGCACAACTGTGAGTACGAGATGTGGGTTGGAGATCCTCCCTGCCCCTTCTTATCTTTTAGAATCTCTTTGATGAGATATTGAGGTGAACTATGTGCCAGGTAGGCCTCACCTAATCCTCACCTCTATCTTATGGAAGAACTGTAGGAAATTCATCCTTGGTCACAGCTGGTAAGTGCTGAGCCAGGATCTGAACCCAGGTTGTTTGAACTTAGAATCTGTACAGGAAATAGATTCTTGCAGGAAATTACACTTTTGATGCTATAAGGCAGATCTGCCAAAAGAATATTTTTGATACTGAAACATGTGCTATAGATATTCTGAATATTTTCATAATTGCCTAAATATGATTGCCCAAAGTAGGAGAGAGGGATGTTCTAAACTTAGGGTATTTAAGGAAGTTTGAAGGTGACCTGAGACAGGTTGGGAGCAATAAATACCAAGTTCTGTAGAGAGGAGAGCTAGAAGTGTTGGGAGGCCAGAAAGACTGGCAACATTTCTTTCTCTTATTGTCCTGCTCTTACCCGCCCTCTCTTGCCCATTAGGAATATTCCAATTTATTCTTCAAGGCCAGATTGAATATGACCTCCTCCTCCAGGAAACCTGTGTTGACTTCCCCAACAGAATGAGTTTCTCCTCTGTTGCTTCCCCATCCACTCCTTGAGGGCAAGAGCTGACCCTGCCTCTCTGAGGACTTAGAACTCAAATGCAAACCTTGGCTCTAAGACCTCGGCACATTATGTAACCTCTCTGTTTCTCAGTTTCCTCATCTGTACGGTAGGAATAACAGTGGTCTTTATAGCCCTGGTTGGTCATGGGCTTAAATGAAAGAAGGAACACAGTGTTTAGCTCAGGGGTGGGCCAAATACTGAGAACTCATCGGTGTCCTGTATCATGCTGGGCCTTGTAGGGAGTAAATGCTCATTCTGTGTTTGCGGAAGGAGAAAAGATTAGAAGAGGAAAAAAGAGAGAGAAAGAGAAATAGATGAGTTGCAGAGACCATCTTTACTCAGGGCAGCACTGCCTTGATATTTTGGAGCTGTGGCTGCTGCATAATTTGCCCAAGTACACACCCTGCCCCCTCAGGTGCCTCTAATTTCCCAAGACCTAATCCCCCACAAGTGCCGTGCTGCTCCCAGCACTGCCCCAAGCAAAGCGTCATCTGTCTGACTTCTCCCAATTCCAAAGTCAACAATCCTAATCGCTATCCCGAATCACACCTGGGTCAGAAGGCAGATGTGCTGGATGCCCCATGGGGCCCCCTTCTCACTCAAGGATGATTGAACCTGTTTCTCCTGACCTGGCTCTGACCTGGTGTGATCACTTCCCTTTTGGCTGGCCTTAGAAAAGGCCACTGGCACAGACACACGGGAATCCGTGCTGGGTGAGACAAGGTGAGAACCACAGGTACTCACGGCGAGCATCAAGCATCGGTCCTGGTGTCCTGTGCTCCAGGCTTATGCTCAGCACGTTGCATGCACCTCCCCTGTGATCAGTGCGCACGGCACCGTGGAGATGGATGTCCCTGCTACCGTTTTTTACTTAAAGGAATCTGAGCCTCCGAAGGCTAGTCCTGGGCTGTCTAAGAAGGTGGCCATACATGATTCCCAAACACCTTGACTAGTCTCAACTGAGGTATGCTGTGGTGTGAAACAAAGAATGTAAACTCTCTCTTATTGCGGAATTAGCTTCGTTTTACCCCAGAACTGGAAAGTCTGTTTCCATCCCAATAAATAGAAAAAACTTGAACATGTTTAAGTTTTAGGAATTTATTTGTGCATTCAGGGATTCATGAAGCAGGGTAGCACCAAACCATAACAGCTGGCACTATTCCAGGAGTAGTGAGACGGGAAGCTTTCTAGAAAGTATCTGCAGAAGCAAGACAAAGAAAACAATTTTTTGCTGGGTAGAGGGGAAAGTTCCTAGCTAGAGGTTAGTTGGTAGTTTCTAATTAGTGCAGTTTCAAGTTTTAATTTTCTGCTTACACTGGGCTTTGATTTGTTCCTGCAGGACTTTAAAGTGCTAGAGCCTTCTCAGTCTAATGGCCTCTCAATTAGAATTTTTTAAAAAATAATTCCTATTTCTGATTGCCAAGAGCATTTCCCTCATACTGTTTTTATTTGAAAGCAATGCTTACAGTCCACCTCTAAAGAGCAGAGATCCTTAGATCTGGATCTGTAAATCAATCCTCAAAAAGTACTTATTTACTTCTGGAAGTTAGTTAGGGCCATCTCATTAATTTTATTAGCCTTTGCCCATTTTGTGGTGCTATAAGAGATTTCCTGGAAACTTGTATAAAAGACAGATTTCTCATTCTGGAGTCTGGGAATCCAAGGTCAAGGAGCCCCGGTCTGGTAAGGGCCTTCCTTCTAGCTGTGCCGTCCCATGGCAGAAGCAGCAAAGTGCAGGAGAGAAAGGGCAAGAGGAGGCAGAACTGGCTTATCAAACCCACTTTTGAGGTATTGCCATGAGTCCATACACAAGGGCAAAACATTTGTTACTGGTCACCTTTCAAAGGTCCCACCTTTCAACACTGTTGCATTAGGGATGGTTTCCAGAGTATGGAATTGGGGACGTTTTCAAACCAGATCAGCTTTGCCCTTGATTCTTGAGAGTATAACTCAGTTCCTGGCATTGCTCACTAAGCGCTTGCTGGATTACAGACAGCTGTCACGATTGTGCAATGGCCAGCACAGTGTGCCAAGCTCAGGTCTGGCCTTCCCACGGACAAGTTCTGAGGTGGGTGTTATGATTTGCTCATTTGACAGAATTGGCTATTGAGGCTTACAGCCAGGTAAGTGGCTTCCCAAGTTCGTTCAGTAGGTAATTAGAAGAATTTCCATTAGGCCATTGCTATAACGTTTGGCCCTAGAAAAAGAATTCTAAACTAGAAAGTTACTGTGCTGGTTCTGCCATTAAGTTATTTATGACTTTTTGTTTTAGACACTCTATCTTCCTAAACTTGAGTATTCTAATCTGGAAAATATGCTGATTAGATTTATGGATCTTTAAGAGTAGTTTGCAGTGAGTATATGTGCTACCACCCAGTTTTTAGTGACTCAAATGTCATGACTTCACTATCTTTGAGCATAGTTATCACATGGGAAAAAAAAAACTTTTTCCACTTATTTTTTTAAGAGAGAGAGAGAATGTGTTTTTCATGTGACCTTTGTTTCTTGGACACTTACTTGTGTATGTAGTGCTGGAGTTCGAACCTAGGTCCTTGTGCATGCTAGGCAAGTGCTCTAACTGCTAAGCCACCACTCCAACCCCCTCCACTGAAATTTTTAATACAAATTTAAATATTATTATACTAACTAATCACATTGATATAGCCAGCAACACAAGTAATTATGTTTGTTTCATGTGCAAGCAAAGTTGTAAATAAACATGGATACTTTAGAATTATTAAATGTCTTGCTGATATTTACTTCACTCCATTAGCCATGGATTACTATACCTTGGGTTTCTGTTTAGGGCAAAGGGACATTTCTTTCAATCCATTTGGAAGATCTCCACTTCCAGTCAAAATCTTTGGTTTCTCTGACCTGTGTCTCATCAAAAAAAATCTCTTATCTATCCTAGTCAACTAGTAGGTAAATTCTCAAAATGTCTTTGTGGATTAATTATAAGTGTTACTAACAAAAACCTTTCTTATAGTCAAGTAAGTGTAGGGAAATTTGGTTTAAATGGTTTTCATCACCCCAAAGCTTTTTAGAGCCTTTAATATTTTATATTTGTTGAGACTCTACAAGACTACACAATGATGGAGGCAATTTGAACACAGAATGCTTTGGCAGGGCAAGGGAGGTGGAGATGGGGGGATAGGGGCAAGGGTGTTCCTTTCATGAGCTGGGTTTCCAGGAACACCTTGAGAGATAACCTAACCTAATCCCTTCCATCTTGGATCTTTTTTTTTTTCCATGACAAATTACTGCTGATTTTCTGTGTGTGTGCATGTGTTTGAAAGTGAAGATTAAAAAAATAATAATTATCTTTCATACAGTCTCAGTAAGTAGAACCTTCCTGGATTCCAAACAAGCTAAAGGAGGAAGGCAAGAGTCCCAAGCAGTGTCTGGCTCATGTGCCAACCCACCTGCCCATCATTAGCTTTTACTTAATAGTAGATTTTATCTCCTTAATGAATTTACTTTCATACAGCTGCATAGAGGAACAAATAGACCTAGAGTATGATGTGAGTGAGAACTTTTGCTATCTCATTAGCCTTTTCTCCATTTACATACAGTCTGGCTTAAAATAACCTGAGAGGTTAATAATTAGAACATTTTGCAGCCAGTTGCTCAGTGCATGGGGAACTCACCTGTGCATGTGGTAGGTGACTGAGGGGTTAAGCCACCTTTCTGGTCTAACCTGAGTGGTGAACTCAGGGGGTTTTGGCTGGGAAGTCTGAACTCCCATGATCCTGTGCTCCTGCCTGAGGTAAATGTGTAGCTGAGGAGACCCGCTGACATAAGTGCTTGCTGGTGGAAAGAAGGTGACAGTCCCCATATTATGATTCAGGTGGAGACCTGGACACAAAGTAGAATCTAATCATGCCTTCCTAAGAGCGTTGACCAAATGTTTGCTATGATTTTGGGGAAAAAGGGCTAAGAAGCTTACATTTGTTTACATGCACGCATGAACATGAGATTGCTTAGTGGTGGAAGGTTACAGCATTGGCAAATCCTACCCAGAGTATGGGCTCAGGGAAATATTTGTTCAGAATTCAAGGATATAGTATTTCAAATCCTGGTCAGCCATTCAGATTGCAATTATAAACCGCTCAAATCAACAATGTATCATACTCTTTACCCACCCCCTGAGAATCCAAATAATACTTATGCAATCATTTAATTCTGGAAATTCACAATGTAAACATTTACATAGCTTGTAAGGGCGAAATATAGAAGAATTGGAGACTGGGGTGTGGATGATGGGGTAATTCTGGTTTAATGCGTATCAAATTGTTTTTTATAGGCATTTATGATTATATAACTCACTAAAAAAAAAAGAAAGAAAGAAAGCAGGTTCAAGTCTGCTTTAAGAACCCCACAGGACAACCTGTCCCTGCAGCTCTACAGATTGACCCATCCTGGGCCTTGTTCCCCACAGAATGGGTCTACTCCGACTGCTGGTGCTCTGCACCCTATCCATATGCTGTGGGGCCGTATCTCCAACCAAGGAGGCCCTCAAACCCGCGGCTCTGCTCCCTCGGGGTTGCAATGACTCAGATGTGCTGGCAATCGCAGACTTTGCCCTGCAGGATGTCAACAAAGACCAAAAGGACGGCTATGTGTTGAGCCTCAACCGAGTGAACGATGTCTGGGAACACAGACAGGCAAGTAATGGGTGGTCCCTTTTCTAAGATAGGCATGCAGAGATGGACCAGAGGAACCAACATACATGTTGGCAGGAGCTTTTCAAATTGGATACGCTGCTGAGAATCCCCTGTCCCCCTCTGCCAGGGGGTGCTACAATGCTTTTTTGGGGAACAAGTGCTTGCAAAGGGCCTTCTCTGACATGTAAGTTTATAAGGTATCTTCACAACCCCGTGTCCTTGGGCTTTCCCCTAAAGCAAGGGCAATTTTATCCAGTCTTCATGGTTTCTGTTTCACGCGGGATGTGTGTTTCTCTGCCGCTTCCCACAGGATGGCCTGGGATCTTTGTTCTACCTCACCCTCGACGTTCTGGAAACCAGTTGCCATGTGCTGAGCAAGAAGGCGTGGAAGGACTGTAGCGTGAGGAGCGTTTTTCAATCGGTAAGTGCTTATTGTCAGGAAGGAAACTGGGTTCCTCTTCTGCAGGGTGAAGATTGTTCAATGTCTGCCACTTTTTAGATGCCTTTCTTTATAATTTCCTGGGCAGGGTACCCATGTGTTTATTCTAAGGCTATGGACAGAACCAAATCTAATCAGAGGCATTTCTGAGAAGTCCTATTGGCACAATGCTAACCAGAATTGAAAAGTTGCCTCTAAAGGGCTTTCTCCCTCCAACCCCCTCCTGTAGTCTCTGAACCAGTGCTTAAATTGTGAGAAAAGATCTGAGATTGAGATTCTGTATATGAGATTTAGATGGACAGTACAAGCAATGCAGGGAGAGCTTTTCCATCTTATTAGTCTTTATTTTGCTTTAGTGAACACTAATATGAGATTTGAGGCTAGGAAAAGGGATGGCTTACAATATGGGAGTTCTAAGGGATGCCGTGGAAGGTTTTTCTGTAGCCATAGAACCTAAAGGGCCTCAGAATAGATCCTTTCAAAAATGACTATTGAAGATGTTTCAAATAATAGCATTAATTCCCCCCTTTTTAAATAAGGAGTTGAGTTGTTATACAATCATAAATGCATATACAGTGACAATATGATATGCATTTGATCCTAATTCAGAGCTCCCCCCACATCGCCCACACCCGATTTCCCTTGATTCTTCTTAGTTTCCCCCATAACAGCTATAAATGTCCATATATGTGTGTGTATGTGTATATATATGATTGTGAATTTTCCAGAATGAAATGATTGCATAAGTACTATTTGGCTTCGGGGGTGGGGTAAAGAGTATGCTACATTGTTGATTGTCTCCCTAGGTCCTTCCTCATCCTCCCTTCCTCTCCCCTCCCCCTGCATATCTATGGTACTCCTCGATTATGTATTGCTATTAGCATTAGTTTTGATTTTGCTTTTCAATTATGCTGTGAACATTTCCAGTAATTGGTATGAACTATATAACACAAATGCATGATAGTGATATGTTTAGAAGTAAAAGTTTTGATCAAGATATCTTTTCTCATCATTTAATTAAATTTCTCAACATGCACTTGACTAATTTTGACGAGCAAATAGTCTGTTGACCCTGTTTTGAGTTATATTATGATACTAAATACAGCACATTGCACTAAAATGTACATACTGACTTTAACATGATGGAAGCTTATTTCTCATTCATGTAGACTTCAAAATAGAAGTTCCTGAGCAGAGATGGGGGTGGAGGTGGGTGGGAGTTTACTCCAGGAGTGATTTGGAGACCCAGGTTCCTCCCATGCTGTGGCTCAGGCTCTGTCACCTTTGACTCACAGTTTCCATGGTCACTATGCCAGACCCGGAAGTGGTTTCTCTGCCCATTTCCTATGGTTAGAACTCAGCAAAGCATACCCAACTCTGAGGGAGGCTGGGAAAGGTAGTTTGCTGTGTCCCAGGAAAAGGTTAAACAATTTGATGATCACCTGCAGTTCTTCCCAGGCAAACCACACAATTTGATTTTGGGTCTCTCATTACTTTACAATGAAACCTCAAAGTTCCAATTTGGAGAGTATTTTCAAACCTAATGGTTTTAAATAGACCACATTGTAAAATGTATTTGTTGCTTCCAGGTTTATGGTCAATGCAAAGCAATGTTTTACATGAACAAGCCAAGAAGAGTTCTTTATTTACCTGCTTATAACTGTACTCTTCGCCCAGGTAAGAAATCACAATGATTTTGTTAATTTTAATAAAAAGTGGAAAAGACTGTTTAAACAGAGCTTTGCCAAGCATTTATATAGTTTCTCCTATCCTTATTTTGTATTCATTCCAACACCAGTTACTTACTATTTCCAATTGTTGCCTCCCTACTGAAATTCAGCTTACAATGTTCCTCCTTCCACAATTAATCTTCCTAAATCACCTTCAGTAGCTCTCTATTTATGTCCTGCATTAAATTCTAAATTTTCAGTCTTATATAAATGGCACAATCTCTATTACCGGTCTCCAGGCTCCTTTCCAGCTATCTCTGCCATTATTTTCTCGACATTCCATTCAACTGGATACCTCAGTATTTTATCTGAACATATATTGTAATCTCCAATCTCTGTCTCTGGCTTGTTCCTCTTCTTCCACTGAGTGTGCCCTCCTCTGATGACCTCTGTCCTGGGAACTCACACCAATTCTTAAAAGGACACCACCTATATAGCTTCTTCCACATTGTTCTCTATTCAAGAAAAGAGAAGTGCTCTCCCATTATTCAGTCCTATGAAACTGGCTAAACTACTTACAGAGCACTAGACCATGAGCTGCTTTGATTTGGCATAGTTTTTGATCTCTTTTTTTCCCTGCTACTTATGCCCTAGTTCCTATCAAGTTGAAGGAGTTATTCATGTTGTTAAATCCATAAGAAGAGGGCTGAAACTAGTGACATTTGAAATAAACACATACGCCATTCTGGATCCTCCTTTTCACAGGGGAATGTCCTTGGAAAGCAAGCACCCGTAACATGGAATGATAGGATATGTGCCCTTATCAAGCTACCGTGTGCCTGTCACTCCCCTTGGGATCTTGTTAAAGAGCAGATTCCAATTCCATGGGTCAGGGCCTGGCATCCTGCGTTGCAAACACAATCCAGGTGATAACAATATGGTGGTTGGTTCTTTCAAGTAACAAGACAATAGAACAAAAATTTTTTTTTTAAGAGAGAGAGAGACAGAGAAAGATAAAATCAATTTTATTCAGTTTTTCATGTAGCTTTCATTGCTCTGTCACTTAGTTGTGTACGTAGTGCTAGGGTTCAAATCTATGTCCTTGTGCATGCCAGGCAAGCCCTGTAACCACTGAGCCTCCGATCCAGCCCCAGAACACTTTATAAGCCACAGCTTAAGATTCTTGGTTGTGAAGACAAGACTCACCTAAAATGAATTAGAAAATCACAACTAATGAATATTCTTGATACTTTCATGGGAGGCCAATGTACCAGAGTCAAAGAGCCACATGTGGTGATGCTGATGAGTGACAGGCTTTGGACATTCCCTCAGGCCCCAAAGGTACAGGCAATAGAATCAATGTGTTTTCTCTGCAAAAGCAATTTCAAGGTAAATCCCCTAGCCTGACTTTCAGAGTAGATTTGCCATCACTAGCTCCTCCCAAGCAAGAACTTTGGTTCTACCATTAGTGAGATCGTTTCATCCAGTCACACGGCAATTTGACCAATTTTGTTTTTTGGCTCACTTACATTTTTCCAAGCAAAGATGATGTGTTTCCACCTTCCATTATGTCATTTATTTAATCTCTAAGCATGTACCAAGCACTTGCTCTGCATCAGCGTCTAAGCTAGTAGTTAATGACTAACGCATAACTATGACATGGCAACATGAATTCCCAACCTTTGAAAGGCAATCAGTTTCCTTCACAGAGGTAATGATGAGAAGACATTGAACTAGTGGGGGGGGTTCTGTCTTATATCAACAGAGTGGATTAGGTGTCTTTGAACACAATTCCTAGAGTAAAAAAATATTTGTGAGATTTAACAATCCTGCTTTGATTTCTTTATGGAAGCAACACTATTCACCACAGAAGACCCACTCCTAATGGCTAATCTCTTTCCTAGAAAATGTCTTTTCCACTCTATCCTTGCCAGCAGTGTTATCTTTTCTAATCAATATTTGCCTCATATAATTTATGAAAAAAGCTTGAAAATCCATAATATTTTTAATTACTCTCATCAATAGTTTCTAGAAGAAAAATTATTGGAAGATGCCCTGACTGCCCCAGCCCTAGTCCCATTGACTTTTCGGATCCCAATGTTTTGGAAGCTGTCACAGAATCTCTTGCAAAATATAACAATGAGAGCACCTCAAAGCAGTACGCTCTCGTCAAAGTCACCAAGGCATCAAGTCAGGTAAGTCTAAAATGTCCAGGTCAGCTACGCAAAGTGTATCTCATAATAGTTGCCACAGATTCCTAAGCTCGAAGGAGAACACCCAGGCACTGATTTTGTGTAAAACCCAAGAACCTTGCTACGTTCCCTTATTTGGCATAACTTCTGCTATGCCATGGCATTTCTACAAGAGTCATGTGACTTAATTTTACTTTATCAACCAGAAGGCAAGAAGAGAAATGGATTCATAGTCTCACTGGGGGTTCTTCCTGGGTTCTCCGGTTACTGCTCCATGCTCATATCTGACTGACCATGTAAGACAACATGTACTCTGTGTTAAGAATTGAGTAGAAGTTGAGTCTATGGAATAGGGAAATGGAGGCTCGTTTGTATTTGGTTATGTTAATATCTTTCAAATGAAAAAAAAAAAAAGAAGACAAAGCTATCGGAGGAAAAGCTCACTCACTCAGGGAAAATGTTTAGGGCTCATTCTAATCCTAAAGAAAGGTATGACAATTATGTTTTATAAATACCAAAATTACAGTACATGCTTTGATCGCTGTGGGGACTTGCAGGGACAATGACTATGTGTGTTGGCAATGCCTCTGGGGATGTTTCCTTTTGTAAATGTAGTGCTGCTGCAATCCTTAGTCTTTTCCTACGTGGGAAGGTCTAATTTAACATCTCAACTCTTGTCTTGTCACAGTGGGTGTTTAACCTCGCTTACTTTGTGGAATACTTAGTCAAAGAGTCGCCATGTACTAAATCCCAGGCCAGCAACTGCTCTCTCCAGTCCTCTGACTCTGTGGTGAGTGTTCTGGGGTGTCTTCCTCATTTAAGATGCATGTTCACTGGGCATCTTGAAGTATTTGAAGCAAGATTTCACATGAGATGTCGCAAAGCATGTGCTGCGTTCTGCCTCTTATGGAGTAACTGACTGGTTAGACATTGATAAGGGGTTTTGTTCGACTGTAAGTGCAATTTTCATCAGCAATCTGATGTCATTGTAAAATGTGGCCATGGGGGCTGTAAAATGTAGATGAACTGGTGATGATCCTCCTTCCATCTGAACAAATCTGCTTACATTTGGAATACAACATGGTGCTCCATTCCTTAGACCACTCTATTTGTTTATTTGTTTGTTATCAGGGATTGAACCCAGGAATGCTTAAACATTAAGCCACATCCCCGGCTCTTTTTATTTTTTGTTTTGAAACAGTATCTCACTAAGTTACATAGACCCTCACGACATTTCTGAGGCTGGCTTTGAACTTGTAATCCTCTTGCATTGACCTCCAGAGCTGCTGGGATTATAGCCATGAGCCATTGTGCCTAGCTCTTTGGGCCACTCTTTAAGAAAGATTAAGTCAAACATAAGGTCAAAGAATGCATCCATAATGGGGAGGGCCCCTCGAAGTCGTTTGAGACACTACTGGTGGGAATGTAAATTGGTACAATGTGTTGGAGAAAAACTGGGCAAAATACACCAAAATATTTCCCCCCTTATTTACTTGTTTACAATGACAGCTTTATTAAGCTTTATAATTCTAGCACCATGACATTCATCCTTTTAAGGTGTACAATTTCTGGGTTTTAGGATGTTCACAGAGTTGTGCCTCTAGTACTTTATTATTTTAGAATGTTTTCATCAGCTTCCAAAAGAAACCCCATCCCTCCTTGCTACCCCTCATAGTTTGCCCCTGGAAACTGCTAATTTATTACAATGTCCTGCTATCCTTGAAAATGCCCATTCTGTATGAGTCTAAATTCCTCTTTTAGGAATTTAAGGAAGTAACTAGAGATATGTGAAAAGATACAGCTTAGATATTTAAACAAAGAAGGTTGGATTCAATATAGTTGTCCTACAAAACAGCTTGTTAGATAATGCAGACGGACACTGAGCCCCCAGAATATCCAATGTCACAAAGGAATTTTTATAATATAATGTTCAGTGACAAAATAGTTATAAAATAATATGTATAATATAATCCTGGAAAAAAATTGGGAGGAAAAGAAATCAAAGCACTGCAGGTAACAAGTACAGCTTCTTCCTTCCTTCCTTCCTTCCTTCCTTCCTTCCTTCACTGGGGATTGAACCCAGGGCCACGTTACCACTGAGCCACATCCCAAGTCCTTTTTACTTTCTACGTTAAGACAGGGTCTCACTAAATTGTTTATGGCCTTGCTAAGTTGTTGAGGCTAGCTTTAAACTTGAGCCTCCTGCCTCAGCCTCCTAAGTCGCTGCTATCATAGGCATATGCCACCATTACCTGCTTATTTTCTTTTATCTATATTCTAAATAACTGTTACATTTGTAGTAAGAAAACAAAGTTATTTTAGTTTGATATAAATAGAGGCTGAAGGAACTGAGAGAGGAAATTCAGGTGGAACTTACATTAAGTGCTGCTGTGTAAAAGATGAAACTAATTTTATTTAAAAGACAAAAACAGGTTTTCTAATTGACCCAAGGGTAGAACTAAGACCACAAGGTAAAGCTGTAGAGACACATCTTTCTGCTCAATACAAAGAGCTTCTAATAATAAGAAATAGGGCATTTCCCGTCATTGGAGGCAGTTTGGCCTGGTTAATGTGGTTTCTAGGGGTGACTTAGAGAGAATTGGCTCAGAGCCTGCCATTTCATTGGCTGTGTGTCTACGCAAGTGGGAAGCAAGTTCATTTCCATTTATGATCGTCAACAATCCTAATACTTAACAGAGCTTCGTATTTTCTTTCTTTTAGCCTGTCGCTCTTTGCAAAGGATCTCTGGTTCGAGGGCCCTTCGAAAAACATGTCTCGGTGTCTTGTGACTTCTTCGCGCTGCAGGTATTGTTCAATCTGTCTTTCTCTGAAGAGCTAACCATTTACATCTAGCTCCTACCACCCCAGCCCTTTGATTTTTCACAGGATCCGAGATCACCACCTCCCTCAGGCTACCCTGAGGCCACACCCGTGTGTTAGCTGATCAGAGGACTGTCACACTGTTTTAGTCCAATGGGGTCCTGCACAATAAGGAATAGGGCATTACCAGCTCAGATGGTTCAAGCCTCTGAAGTGTCCAAAGAGACCTTACCCCACACATCAGGGAAAAGTCACCCATGAGAAATCCAATCCCTCTCCAGAAATGTTTATTGAGCACTTACCATGAGGTAGCCTAGTAAATTTGAGATATCACCTGGGTTCCAGTCCTGCTGTGCATCTGTGAGCCCTGTGGTCCCTGACACCTACCTGTCTGAGTCGTGCTTCCTCAAGAAGAGACTGCCACACTGACCTCATTCAGATCCCGAAAGCCTGGAAGAGTGTTGTTCAGGGCCTGGCACGGAGCATACAGTTAAAGGCTCCTGCGGCGCCACTGCTGGGAACAGAGAGAGAGTTCACTGGGGATTTTGAGCATGGCATTTAGCCTTTCTGGACAGTTGCTCAGCTCTGAAATGGGGAGACTTGCAGTGAATCCTCTATAGGTCTTGGTTCCCTTGGCCCTTTCTGTTTTGCTTTTTAACCCCTTTATCAGGAGAGCCATCCCTCTAGCTGCTCTGCCTTTAAGCTGTTCTTCCTGAAAGGCAGAAACCAGCTTTGCCTGCTACCAGGTATTCCTTGTAGAATTCTGCATGTGAAACATTGTTTTCTCAGGATCAGGCTCCTGGAGCTGAGAACTCTGCAGTAAAGAAGGGACCTGCCAGCCGCCCCAAGGTACAAGAGCCCCGGAAGAAAGACACAACCTCCTCCAGAACTGCCCCAAGGGGAACTGTCCAGTACCTCCCCGACCTGGATGATGAGAATTCTAAAGATGCCCAGAACAAGGGCCCTCAAGAGGCCTTCCCGGTGCAGCTGGATCTAACCACAAATCCTCAGGGAGAAACCCTCGATGTGTCCTTCCTGGGACCGGAGGAGAATCAGCTGGTTGTCTTTCCTTTTCCCAAAGAAAAGCAGCAGTCTGCTAAGTGCCCAGGACCTGCGCAAGATG